>VRLP01000286.1:0-265285 GCA_009660295.1 Lophius piscatorius
GGGGGGGGGGGGGGGGGGGGGGGGGGGGGGGGGGGGGGGGGGGGGGGGGGGGGGGGGGGGGGGGGGGGTGTTACAGTTTGATGAAAAAACAAACAAATATAGACAACAAGAGACGGAGAGGGATGTTTAGAAGGGGTTCGAACACGAACCAAAAACAGAGGAAAATCAGGCGACGTCCAAAAAGATTTATCAATTACATTCAAATAACAAAAAAAAAAAACCTACAGGAAAGTGAGGAGCAAGAAGAAAGACCAGAGGACACAGCAGAAATGTATGCCGTCGTTCCGTCGCTCCGTTTAAAGAGGTAATGGTGGTTTCTGAGTTGTTCCATTTAGTTATCAGCGAATCACATGTCTGCATAAATTCAGGGCGGAAAGGTAGGACAGAGGGGGCGTGGCCTATTTGCATACCCAACATATAATTTAAAACAGCTAGTAGCAGAATCGAACACATTATTTTATTTTAATTATCATTAAAACGATAATTATTAAGTGTTGTTTGGTGAGCCAATGTGTTATGGCCTTTCTGTAGTAATTGATATTTTTTTGGTAAGAACATTATGAATTAAGTTGGAGCTGATTTTGGTTCTTTAATTTACGTTTATGTAACTTTGTTATTTTTGTTGTTATTCTGTTACTCAGCTGTAATACGTGTAAATGTAGGTCTTGTATTGCCATCATGTAAAGTGTGTAGACACCAGGAAGAAAAGCTCCTGCTGTGCAGAAGCTAATGGGAATCTTAATAATCAAACAAACAAACGTGAAGAAAACGTTTTTTTTTAACAATAATACTTTCTGACAAACACCGGCAGCCGTCAGATAATAATAATAATAATAATACAATCCATTACCAAATCCTCCACAAGCCCATTTCCTGTCTTCATTGAAAGACGATGTAGTTGCAGCTGAATGGAGAATTTTCGTTGGACCTTTTTCATCTTCTCTTTTCTACGTTTTTCGCGTCAACCACAAGCTTCTGTTGATGCCGTCTGTCAGTCGAAACCCAACAGTTTGGAGTTCACAGTTCATGGCTGCTTAAATAGGAATGGTAATTACAAAATTTGGATACACAGTTTCAAATTTGCATAATTTTAATTCAACTTATTACTGTTCAATTATTTTAGGAGTCATCCTTAACGATGTTTTCTCATAAAAATAAAAAAATAAAAACGTTCACGTTCTCCTTCTGCAGTACCCTAAAGTACCACTAGGAGTACAGGTAACCACAATTGAGAAACCTGTTCGTACAGCCCCACACACAAACACACACAAACACACACACTGCCTTGCTCAAGAGCTGCTGGTTCAATGCTGTCAACAAACGTACAGCCATAGATGTATTTTTCAGTGTTGCTCACATTTCGTTGACTTAAAGCGAAGGCGTCTTCTGAGAAAACTCTGCTGTGTGGACTGTTGGACTTGTTTTTATCAGAGATTAGCAGTGTGCTGTAAACCTCCTCACACAACGGGCTTGTAAATTAATTTTACTGTTCGCACGTATCTATTTTTGGGGGCAAAGTAAAATATTCGCACCGTTGAGCCGTGGCTTTTTGGCTGGCTCCCCGGAGGTGATTCAGTGTGTGCGTGCCCATTAGCTTTCCCCAGAGTGTGTGTAACTGTGAATGCCTGCAACGTGTGTGTAAGTGTGTGTGTGTGTGTGTCTGTCTGCGAGTGTGTGTGTGTTTGCTTGCTCGCCTGCTTCAGTTCCTATACTGAAATACAGCAATCCAAGCTGGGGGTCCCTCTGTGCGACTTTGTGAGCGTGTGTTCATGTGTGTAAGTGTGTTTGTGTGTGTGTGCGCTGTGCCTGCTGTCATCCCGGGGTAAGGCCTCGGGACATATAGGGTCATGTGACAGACAGCCCTATCTATCTATTTGCAGACTGCATCATTGGTATTCTGAGAAGAGACTGGCAGAAAAGCTGGGGGTAGGGTGAGGGGGCAAGAGAAGGAAGGGGAGAGAGAGAGAGAGAGAGAGAGAGAGAGAAAAGAGAGATTTGGATAGAAAGGAAACAGTTTAGGTAGAGACAAAAACAAGAAGAGAACAATAGAGCTCATCAATGTGATGTGGGTGCAATCAGGCTCACATATCATATATATATATATATATATATATATATATATATATATATATATATATATATATATATACACAATTAAAAGTAATTAATAAAATGCACTTGTATCTGCTTATGTGCACAAGCTGCCATCCAGTCACACAGTAATGGTGAAGAAGTATCGTGCACACACATTAAAACAAGCCAAACTTCTGTTGTTGACTTGATAAGTAAGATTTAAATGGAAAAATATTGATTTAATTTTCAAAACTAATTTGTTCTGACAGCCTGTATGAAATGAGAAAAGCCCCCCATCTCCGTTAGAGACATTTAAAATAGTCTCTCACTGAAACTTTAATTTCACTTCGAGCTAAGCGTTTCATATCATGTGACCATGTGCTTTTCTTTTTATTTAATTTTATTATTAAATTATTTATTTATTTTTTTGTTATCATGTGACTATTAATCATCTCATGCTCACATTTTATTTATTTATATTTTCATATAATTTTTTATAAGCTTTATTTATCGTCAGAAGTTTTTACTTTAATATTTTTATTTTTATTTATTTATTTTTTTAATGTTTTATGTGTTTTATGATTATTTTTTCACGTACTTTTGTATCATATCGGATACTTTCATTGATATTTCGTTAAATTGAATTTTTTTTTACTTTTTTTCCATGTGTTTTTATTTTTATCATCACATGCTTTTATCTAAATTTTAAAAAAAATGCATTACAAAAGTTGTTTCACGTCAAAATAAAACCATAAGGTCTTTTGAGAAGAGAAAAATCATCTGATTAAGTTTATTTTGTAGTTTTGTTCTCTTCATATTGTTGGTTATTCCGGAGACTTAATATTTTGGGCCTATTAAAGTCGTATGTTGGAAGTTGAAGTTGAAGTTGATGCTAACAATAATAATAAAAATGTATTTATAGAGCAAACAAAGCTACAAAGTTCTTTACAGGACAAAATAAAAAAATAAATGACATAAATGATATCCATTTCTAAGGCTATGTCACAAATATTACAACATAAAACAGTAAAAAGCACATTTATAAAAAGGATTTAAAGGAGGATAAGCATTCCTCCAGTCGGGTCTGGTTCCAGAGGGGGGTGGGGTCCCGCTCAGAGGAGACCCGGTCACCCTCTGTCCTTATCATGGATTTTGGGACGGCAAACAGAGGCTCGGCCCCGAACCTCCGGTTACAGGGCCACACATTAAAGGATTCAGGAGATCAGAGACGTCCTGTCCCGAAAAGTTACAAATAAATTCTTAAAATAAACGAGGGGGGGGGGGGCTAAAACAAGAGTAACATGGTCCATGTCTGGTTCCGTTGAAGAGACTGACTGCTAGATCCTGTAAAAACTGAAGTAAAATTCATCTAAAGTAAGTTACTGGAATCTGAAGTGAAGGAGGTAAAAGCCTGGCTGACCATCTGGAGAAAAGTTGCAGCGAAAAGTTGTCGGAACTTCATAGAATCGTCTTATTGACGCGTAAATAAAGTCTACCGAAGGACTGGGTGATGAATAAACCTCGCTGATGGATGTAGCTGCTCACATTTAACAGCCTGCTCTGTCCATCCTGCCGTCTTTGACAGGATTACTGCGGAAAATAAAGCCATTGAATGCAAAACGTAGAAAGATGAATTTTAAATTAGTTGCTTCGGCTTATTAGCAAGTTTATGCCACCAAATTATTAAGTAAATTGTAATTAAACTTTGCTCTGAGAGAAATAAATTTAAAAAAAGGAGAAGCTAATGCTCCATAAAATCCCATCTGCTGCTAGGAACGGTGAAGTCACATGTTCCGTCCCACATGGAGTTCTGCTCGGTTGTTTTGGTCAAGTGCTGCTGGGAAACATCAGGGGGGGATAAAAGAAATGTACATAGACTGGTCTGGAGATAAATTCATGTGTTTAGGTTTCTGGAATGAGAATAGTTAGCTCCTGTAGCTCTTGTCAGTGATGACGTTAGTTTACAGGACGCTAAGTGTCCCACGAACCAATGAAGCCACTAAAACATGAATCTCTTTTTTTGTCAAGTTTACTTATATTTCAGCATTTCTTTTTTTTTATCCTTCTAGTTTTAAAACCCATTCCGGTGTGTCAGTAGCTAGATTGATTGATTGATTGATTGATTGATTGATTGATTGATTGATTGATTGATCTAGCCCATTGGCAGAAGTTTTTTATTTTTTTTTATTTTATTTTTACTAATTTAAAGTCAATTTGATTCTAATTCTAATTTCGATTGTAATTCTAATAGAAATTCTATGAGAATATTTTTCGTCCCTCCCGTTTGGCTGTTTTTGCAGTGTTGTAATATGCGTCCCTTCAACAACAGACAAACAGATTTTATTTCAAAAAGTCCCTTAAACTCTATCCGACAATTCTTAAACAGAGGCTACCATGGTTTAAAAAGTCAGTTATTATTTTAGATGACACGGTTTGGATTATTGCTAGATTAGAAAAAACTTTCTTTCGGCGGGTCTTCGTTTAATATGTAATGTTTTATACAGCAAAAAAGCAGATTGGAGGTTTCACCATAATCTTAGAATCATTTTTATTATTCTGTTTTTGTGTTTCATTCATTTCAAACGGACGACGCAAAGACTATTAGCGACCACTTTAGTGGAAGCTAATCGGGTAAAAATCCATTTACATGACTGTTATTTATGGGCTAAACATAATTTCGTCAGAAGATGTGATAAATCAAAACAATTGATGCAAACTATTGTGTAAATTTTATTATTTTTGGACCTAAATATTTGTTTTTGGATGGAAAGACTCAGATAAAAATAAGTGAATACATTAGAAAATGATTTCAAAAAACTAAATTTGTGCTGACTGTTATAAACCATAACCTTTATCTTAGGTGAATGTGAGAAAGCTGATACAAAAATCATCTATAATTAGTTTGAAAGTGTTAAAATAGGTAAAATAAAAAGATTTTTTTTTTAAAAAAAAGCACCTTTCTGCACTGTAAATTCAAATATACATTTTTTGACCCCAAAAATAGTTGAATTAATATTAAATCTAACCAGATAAGTTTTGAACCAAATCATTAAATGCCATTTGACTCCAGAGAAGCTTTTTTTTTTTCGAGTGTGCTCTGCGGTCGTTGTGAATTCACGAGGGAGATAAGATATGAATAAGAAGGAGGACGACGCCGCGGCGACTAAACGCTGGAAAATGTCATCGGCGGCGACACAAAAGGAGCTTTCATTAGTCGGGTCAAAGCTCTCCTGCTCGGCATCAGTTCATCGAGGCTGAGGGTTAAACTCCCGTCTGATGTGCCAACATTCTAAGATCCTCCTCACTGCAGTCGATTCATGTCTCTGTGAGGACATTTTTTTTGTACAGTGTAGGCCTTCAATGAAGCCTTCATGGACCGACAGCCGCCATGCAGAGCTTTCAGCTCACTAACCAGAGGATCGGGATCCAATAACATCCAGCAGCAAAACACTGACATCTGCTTCGATCCAAACTTCTGAGGACTGATGGTAATATGATACGTGTCAAGAATCAGGGTTTTGCTTTTATTGAACTCTTTACTGTCCTCGCCGGAAAAGAAAGAAAACACAAACATATCTTTGCTTATTCTATTTCTTTGGGTCATTTATTATTTTTGACATATTAGACACTCTTAATTTACCACCTATTGTGGCACATATTTTTCAATGGCAGACAGAGACTCTAAATGTGCTCAACCAAACAGCTGAGCAGTGTCAGATTAAAGGGTTTTAATCTGACACTAAAGAAATGTTGTATTCAGAGAAGTTGTTGGCACAGTAAATGATTTCTTTTTTAAGGTAATCTTCATATTCTAACAGCAAGCTCGTGACAAAAGAACAAATGTTACCTCAATTAGAGACAACAAACTTAACAAACATCGCTAACAGAAGAATTGTAAAACATAGGATTTTACAATTCTGTAACGAAGAACAAAATTTCCGAGTGGCTTTGATTGAACTGATCTGCAGATTTAGCAGAAAATGCTGGTTTAGTGGCAAAAGCCAGTTATGTCATTTAAGAGTTTAGAGTGGCATCACTCTAGTGATGCACTTGACATTATTATGGGCCAAAAACCTGCTTTTATGATGCCGAAGAGGAAGGAATCTCTGCGCTGGCTAAATTGGAATGGAGCCAAAAAAAATCTAAATGGCCTGAGATTTTTAATTTTAATTATTCATTTACTTATTGAAGCCCTGATTCGGCTCCAGTTGATCGAACAGGAAGTAAGGACTTAAATGGGACAGGACACAAGGCAGTCAGTACCGCTATGAGGAATCTCCCAGACACCGGAGGAAGTTTTCCTCGCTACATTAGGCCCCAGTAATGTTCTCTGGTTCATGAAGTAATGTCACTTGCACTATTATTCCTAAATAATGTTTCATGTTCACTCGTAATTGTCACTCACATATGCAATTAAAAACTCTCTCAGCCCTGGACGGACTGCAGAGCTAGATTAGAGAGGAATACCGGGTGCAGCAGTAGAATAGTGCACCAATGTTCATTGTAAAGGTCCTTTTTTTGGTCCGAAACACAAAGACCTGATATGAAAAGATGTAACAAACTTGCAAAAGTCGTAGATTTATTGACTTTATATTGGACTCAGGCGATGCAGATGTGAGGAATTCTATAGATGCTTTGTTCAAAATGTACTAATGAGTTCATTTCCAAAAAATAATGCCTGATTTTGTTGACTTCTTTTACAAACATCAGAAAGAAGCCCCCTAATCATGTCAGAAAAGCAAAAAAAGCAGTATCTGCATAATTATTGAGGCAAACTTGTGAGCATGGGTGAAAACAGAGATGCTTTATTTCGACCTGCACGGCCAAATTATCTGTAATTAAAGCTCTGAGGAGGACAGCTAGCAGGTTACATTAATGACAGGTGGACTCCACTGTAGTGAAGGACTGGAAGACTTGACCTGTGAAATAATCGACAGAGCTGTGACATTTTCTGCTGTTTTTTTCTCATGCTTTGTCTGATGATGATGAATGGATTGGACTGCTCGACTTCCATCACCTGACAAAGTCTTGGTTCTCGTACGATTGATGCTGTCTATGTCGATTATTAAGGACATAAGTATAAGAGAAAGTTATTTCTGTTCCGCTTCTTGGATGTGGTAATAACACAGTAATAACATTAGATATTGCAAAAGTAGTCATATTCCATTAAAAAATAACTAAAGAAATAAAAGTGCAAGTGTTTAGTGGTGCATGAATGTGTGTCTCCTATATCTGTGTTTACCTTTTTTATTTAGGTAAATAAATCCCATCAGTAGTGTAATCGTGAGGCTGTACCGATGATAAAACTCTAAACACAGCAGGCGCTCAGCCGAAGCAAACACGCTGAACAACTTCTGATCTATCCAAGGCTGTATTAGTTTCATGACGTTACTGGTGTGACGTCCCTTACGCACACACACACTGTAAAAAGAGAACAGTGTGACGAAGTATTGACAACTAAAATAGGGGGAGACATTTTTTTAATTTCCTAAAAAGTTTTCTTTTTGAAGCGCATGATTAGACGCAAAAGCATCAAAAAGTGATATTCAAGCTTTGGAAATTCTTCAAATCCCTTTCAAAAAACTTGGTTAGGTTTTTACCTTGAAAAGAATCCAAAATATGAAGGACTTAATAAATATTTGTTTGAGATTATTTTATTCCTGCAACATTTTAAATCAGATTACAGCACAATGTGAAAAAGAAATTGTTGGTGATTTTTTTTAAAAAAGGACTTCCTCTTAAAATTAAATTAAGTATTTACACTTTGAATTAATAAGTTTGACTCAGTAATACTTAATTTAATTTAGGTTACTATTTCAAGTCATTTGTGTAAGTTAATCTTTACCACTTTACAATAAGAGTACCTTTATAGAGGATTTATAAATGGTTTATAACTAGGTGAATTAGGTGTTAATTAGCTTATAAACACTTATTATAAGTCATTAGTTAACGTTTCTAAAACAGTATAAAATATATATATATATTTTATATATATATAAAAATTGTTTTTTTAAGTGTTAAAAACGTATTTAGTAACAGAAGCCATTTCTTAATCCTTAATAAAGGGTGTTCTGTTGTAAAGTGGTAACAATTTATCAATAATTTTCCTTTTATAGTGCCTGATTAGACCCCAAGGGCATGAAAAAAAGTCACATTTCAGCTTTGGAAAATCTTTAAATGTCTTTCAAAGTTAAGTGTTTCCATCTTAAATATTAAACTCAATAATACTTCATTTAACTGCATGCTACCAGTGAACAAATCCGTTTTTACAGTGCAACAACCTTGGTGTACATATAGCATTGGGTTTTACTCAAGTGCGCCCACACTTTCCAACGTCTTGTTCCGTCCCCCCTGATGGCTGAAGCGGAGACGGTACAGACTGACGCATTCGGAATGCTTTGCTTTCGTCACATGGACCGGACCGCCCTTCGCGTCCAGAACCAATCGTTTGAAGACGCCTGCGACGTGGGATCGAGTTGATGTCACATAAACACAGATAGCAGCACAGATTATACAGGAGCTCGTTTACACTTGGTAAAGGCAGAGATAGGAAGCAGAACCAATTAATTGCGCGTCATCCCTTTGTATCAGTAGTCAAAGGATGCAGGTGTCGCACAGCTCAGCTTTTCTTTCTGTTTCAGTTCCAGGCTCCGTCTCTCCTCAACCTCGGTGTTCTATAGGTGCTGAGGATGAGAGATGGTGTTAACGCCTCTGAAGGCGTAAATCACTTCTCTCACTGCAACGTTGTTTTCCTCGCTCGCTCTCTGTGCTGAGATGATGATTGGAGTCTTCCCAGTCTGATAATGGGCCACACACACACACACACACGCACACACACACACACACACACACACACACACACACACACACCTTTTCACAGCCACAGAACAGAAAGAGAGGGAGACTCATCAAGTAATTAAGGCCCTGGCTCTCCCTTGAAAATTAAGGGAATGGCCCTTTGCTCTCTCTCTCTCCCTCTCTCTGTCTCTCTCTCTCTCTCTGTCTCTCTCTCTCTCTCTCTCTCTCTCTCTCTCTCTCTGTCTCTCTTCCTCCTCCTGCTGGGCTGATTGCTTTCTGGCTTCTCTCCTCACCTATTTCACTCCTTCTCCCATGCTGCCAACCCAGAGTGCATTGTGCTGATGATTACCCCACTGTGGGTAATTGTGGCAGTGTTTCGCTCAGTGTTATTTCTATGCCCTACAGAAGTGGTTGCCCCCCCCTCCAGACGTGCGTGGGTGTGCACATTTGGCTTTTTGTGCATGTGTGTGTCTGTGGGCGGTGGAGACTAATAATAAATATGCTGCATTAGGGGTGAGCCATACTTATAAAATGGCATCATAGGATTTTGTCTGTAATGATAAATATGTGATGTTTTGTCACCATGTTTTACTCAATATGGTTGGTGACAGTAATGGTTGTGTCTTGCAATGTCTTGCTTTCCTTGTCACAGAATTTTTTTCACAAAACCTAAAGCTTTTCGTGTCCTTCATGGACTGAAGTTGCATTTTAATGGCAAGCGATCCGCAACAAATTATGCAGATAATCATCTTTTGAGAAACATGTACGTGTTTAAACCCAACCCACCGTCATGTGAGGTGAGAAAATCTGACTGATTAAAGTAGAGAGGAGTTGACCAAAGCGCACAAATAAAAAAAATGTTGTTTCGTCATTTGAAAGTTTACATGAATAAAATTCAAAATAATATGGTAAACAACAAAAACATCAAAATAAAAAGCTGATTAGTAATTACATTATATTCAGTGCACTTTTTTTAATGCTGAAGCAGCTAATTATAGCAACCCGCTACATAAAGCAGGATGATCACGCCTTATAACCCACCATGGTATCATGGATGGCGATGCTGTTGGAGTCTCTGTTTTGGTTCCCTGATGTTGTTGTTCTCCTTTGCACAAACTGCATAAAGGGAACAATAAATGGACTCCCAGCATGTGTTGTGATGTTATGATTGTGTTTCTGGCAAAGTGAGTGACACACTCATTAATGTTCAAACAGCCGTTAAGTTATCTCATGATAGACAACACATATTCCACACCCATATACCGCCTGTGCCTTGTATATATTTCTTCATTTTCCATGTTTGTGCGTCAGCGTGTGTTTGTGTGAGGAAAAAAGTGAAGCCCAGCAGGTCACGCAAGTGGTCAGTTCCATCTCTAATGTCCTTGATGAGAAAAAAAAAAAAAAGCAAGTCAGGAAAACAATTTCACCTTGGTTCGCTCTTCCTCTTTCATCAGAGCGGGAAAGTCATAAAGACTCGACCCACTTCACCCTCTGATGGCCGTTCTCACTCTTCAACAACACCCGTGCCTGGTGTTTGGATACATCCATGCCCGGTGTGTCCAAAAAAGATTCAGACGGACCAGCAAATTCATATTTTAGACTTAATTGTGGTGCCTCTACTCTTTTATAGTGGAAGCAGAAAAAGTAAAAACAGTACAGTACGGCACATTATTACTACTATCAATATACACTATGAGTTTATACTTTACTACTGCTTTTTTATAAAATAGTATTTTGTTAATACCTTTCCACAACCTTAGCACCTTTCTCGCCCAACTGAACACCATTTCCATTAAGCTTTGTGAAGAAGCAAGGAATGGGCAAGGACTGCCGATCATTCATGTGCTGGCGGCGGAATGGGCGCCACTGAGTGATATCCAAGTTTCATAATGGAATTTAACCCAACTGGGAGTTGGGTTTCATCGTGAAGGAAATTTTGTGCCAGCTAGCTCTTGCTTGCACTTACAGTAGCATTGCTGCTATGCTATCTGCCCCAGAGCCAGAATAATCATAACAAATGTTTTTGTTGCGATCTGACGAAGATTTTACGTAGCATCAAGACGCACAACTTTTGAAAAACAGCTAGCTAGGAGATCGCTAAGATGTTACGTTCATGGCAGCACTGTGGTAAAGTGAGTAGCAGCGTTACCTCATCGCAGGAAGGTTCTGGATTCAAACCTGGGGTCTGTGTTCAGTGTTGAGTTAGTGTTTTCTCTCTGTGTTTCCATGGGAACTATTGCTTCCTCCAACAGTCCAAAAACAGTCATTATAGGTGATTTGGTGTATCTAAATCATCCGTAGGTATGAATGTTACGGTCAATGATTGTCCCTGTGATGGACTGGCAACGTGTCTAGGCGGTTAACCCTGCTGGCCTGCATCTCGGTGATTGTCAGCTGGCATAGTTTCCAGTGCATAACACTCTGAAAAGGATATTTGGTTACCAAAAAAAAGGATTTTGCGTTCTAAGCAGTTCACAGATTGAGAAAACGAAGCGCAGAGACAGTGCAGGTTCAGGTCAGGTACTTAATAACAGAAGGGACCGATGTACCGGCAAGGGTCAATACAGAAGACCAAACAGAAACAGAGGGCCTCCAGAGTCCACAACGCAGAGATCGCAGGTTTTTCTACTCAGTAAGTCCAAAACGTCCAAAGCAATAATTCGGGGAGCAGAATCAAAATCCAGGGAACACGGCCAGAGTCTTATCAGAGCGAATCAACAGAAAAACAACAAGAGGGAAACTTATTGCTGTAAGTTGAATCACAAAGGTGAATCAGTAATTTTAACTCACCAAACGAACGTTTTTTACTTCCAAAATAAAAAAAAAAAAGGAATAGTGAACTTGATACCATGACATGAAAGTGTGATTGATGGGGCAGCGTAACACTTTTAGACTTTACGAAAATACTTTTCACGCAGTTTCTGTTCTATTTTTCTCATCGCTAGAGGATTGGTTTGAAAAAAAAGCACCAATATTAAAGCTGCCGGGAAGAAAGGTCATGGGAGTTCTGCTGCTGGTTTCTGCTGTATCAATGTTTTGACACTGTGGTCAGTGGAATGCCTCCGTGGGATTTGGAGGTTTGTGGTGGTTTAGATCAGGGATATAGTGGATGAGGTTTATTTTTATAAAGTGAATCCCCTTGGAGTTACTGTCCTGTGCTGTGCTCTCTGGGCAGGGAGGGGACTTCAGGATAGACACTCGGAGATCTGAGATTGTGGCCTAAAATGACAGAATGTGGGCAGAAAACACGGCCGCTGATCTGACCTCTGCATGGCCTTGTTTTTTCCAACCGCTACGGACGCCCGTTAAATATGTATTGAACCGGAGATGGTCCATCCGCAGCTCTTAAAAACAAAGCTACATGAAATGTACTTTGTAGGGACCCTCAAGGTGGGCATGTCATTCCACAATTTACACAATTTTAAACGTTGAGGCATATTTGATTTGATCGTCGTCATATCGATTCTTTGGACAACGGTACGATATTTGCCGATATCACAAACAACGGTTCAATTCGATCCAGGGGCGTTCGATCGATTTCAGACGATATGATGCACCCCATTTAACAAAACTGGTTGCATTTCCCATTATAAATCAAAATTATAAAGCAATTTTGACATGTTGTCACAATCTTATGCTGGAATGTTAAAGATAAAAGCAATAATAATAATATAACAAAGATAATAACAGAAAGAACAAAGACCTGTGTTTCACTGTAAAGTGACACATTTTTCCTGTTTAGATACAAATGTTGTTTTTCTGTTGTCGGTTAACATTAAAGGAGCCCTGATTACCTTTAAATCATGAACATAACTGTCTATATTTATATTTCCTGAGATGAATTTACATTGTTCTCGATGGTTTGGAGGTATTAAACTTTAACATACTAAGGAACAAAACATCAACAAAAAGCTGAGGTTCCAATCCACATGAGCATTAGTTGAGTTTTTGTTACAGCTGCAAAGGCATCGGTGTTGGTAGAGAAAACATTTCCACATATTACACATATCATACCTTATCAAATGAAACTTCTAACTTGCATTACTCTTGGTAAAGTTTTTTTTACAACCACAGGGAGCAGAAAGCAGTTAGAGTTTTTCCACCTACAGGAAAGTTTGTTCTAGAAAAAATGGAATGTAAGGATACCTGAGGGGGAGACGATTGTTTCTTTTTGTGTTCTCCTGGTTTGGCTTTAAGTGCCAGCTTTGTCGGTTCTGTGATTGCATGAAAATCATTTTCCGGACAGACATCCATTGGCTGACTTCGGCTATGTGTCACAGGGGAAAGGTCAAGAATGATGAGAATGATGAATGGCAGCATGAATATGCTAAAGAGTAGGGGGCCAAGGATGGCACCCTGGGGGACACCACAGCTCAAAGGAGCCACTGCAGAGGGGGCATTAACCATGGTTTTGGGAAAGTCCTATTTGATAATTAGGACTTTGTTGGGGGGTAGGTTCATATTAAAGCATGTGAGGAGTTACTGAACAGAATTATGTAACTTTATACTCCAAAATACTCGGTTGCCTGTTTACATGACTTTGGATCTTTCCCGACCCGGTGTTTACATGCGTCGACTCACCTATCGGAAACGCTTTCACACATGTGGATTTCACGATCCACACTCCCATTCATAAGGTGGTGATAATGCTTCGGTGAGTTGGGTACCGACCACCAACAAGCGCCCAGAAGAAGAATATGACAAAGAGGGCGTGGACGGGAAGTGACTTTTTGCCCATCTTACCGTCCAAAACTGTTAAAATACTTCAAAGTGGCAATGAATAAATCACTCTCCGGTGCAGACCGGTACTGTTTTTAAGTCGCCGTATTAAAAATGAAAAAACTTAGTGGAGCATTACGTCACGACGCTGGTCAGGCGCTCAACTCAAACAGAAAGCTTTCCGATACAGCGTTTACATGCAGCCACTGGCTATCGGAAAGGATTTCCGAAAGGATTTTCACTACCTCCTCGCAAAAGATTGAAATCTAATTCGGAAAGGTTCTTTCCATTCGGAAAAGGGTGTTTACATGCAGCATTTTCTTTCCGATTAGACGTCTTTTCCAAATCTAATCGGAATTAGGCTGTCCATGTAAAACCACCTGTCGCACGTTCAGCTCAGGGTCCGCAGATATGCAGCTCGCGGCCGCCTATTGAGGTCGCTGTTCTATATTAGGATATATACGGCGAAAGTAAGAGAAAGCGGCGGCTGCGTCACCGAGTTTAGAAAGTTATGAAGCCATGACATTACTCTCACCATCAACCACATGACGCTATAGTCTGACAGCCATGGTTTCAGCTGCGGCGCAAGGACATTCAGGGCAAGAACTCATAGTCGCGTCCTCGCCTCATCTGTGTGTGTTTGTCTGTGTGTGTGTGACCGAGGGACTTGGAAAATAACACAGGATATGGAACAGAGCAAGAGCAACAGAGAGAGATTTCATCTTCTCTTTGCCTGTATACATATCTGTTAGAATGTAGGTCAGGCAGCCCCAGTCACTCTCAGAGCCTCGGAGAACAAGATTGCTGTGCATGTGCGCGCACGCGCGCGTGTGTGTGTGTGGGTGTGTGTGATGTGTTCATACACATCGCATGAATAAAGCATGTCTCTGTCTTGTAATATGTGCTTATTTGTGTGCCCCCTGTCCTCATATGCCATGTGTATGCTGAGTGCATATGTTTGAAATGCCTGTCTTGGACCGTATATGTTATAGAAAATGTCAGTGTGTAGCAGCGAGGGCTGGAAGGTTAACCGAAAATAACCAAAATCGGACAATTACCGACATCTCACTAACGTAATCTTACTCTGTGGGTTAATTCAGTCAAACCTCTATGATGCCACACTCACGAACCGTCCTTTGAAAACACAAGTTCAGTAACGTGACTCTGTGTCGGGGCATCAGGGCCTATTGGTACCTGATAAGTTAAGGTACCAGGTACCAATAGGCTGGACTGACGGATGAAGGAGTTAACCAGCTGCTAATGGCAGTGGAGCAGATGTCTTAATCATTTTACTTTGTCTGAGCCTTTGTCACATCAATAAATCGTTTACAAAGATATTTATTCAGCTTTATATTCTATTATGGAGACTTTTATCTTGCTACAGCTTCCTTCAACCTTTATAATTCACTCATATT
This sequence comes from Lophius piscatorius, assembly GCA_009660295.1. NCBI lineage: Eukaryota > Metazoa > Chordata > Actinopteri > Lophiiformes > Lophiidae > Lophius > Lophius piscatorius. Next base: position 15,006 of record VRLP01000286.1, read on the forward strand.
GTTATTTTATAGTGAGGTTTATTTTCTGTGTGAGAAGATTGCATTAAATTGGTTAGCTTGTTTACAGTAAATGCATTGTATTCTGGTTTTCTTGTTATTTTCCGATACACCATTGAGCCGTACGACCTTAAATATATACCCATCCGTTTTTATGCAACCACTTTCCTTTTCACGGTCGTGAGAGGCTGATGACTATCCCAGCTGACATTGGGATAGAACAGGCGGCAAGTTCATCAACGGGGGCGACACACAGAAACAGAAAAACCGTTCATTCATTCAAGAATTCACTTTTATTAAATATCTTCTACATTCAGAGGAAGCCAGAGTACCCAGATGGAACCCATGCAGAACTCTCAAACTCAACACAGTATGGCTCAAGGCCAGAGGTGGATTTGACCCAGAACCCTTTTAGTCTGTGTGTGTGTGTGTGTGTGTGTGTGTGTGTGTGTGTGTGTGTGTGTGTGTGTGTGTGTGCCTAAGCCAGTCTTCCCAGTCTATTTGCGGTGTGTACCGTGGAACTGATGGATTTAGGAGTCCAGTAAAGGGCAGTTCTGGTCAGTTCCGCCCTCACTCTCTTAGGAACATAGTGTGTGGAAAGAAGGTCTACCAGTTCTTTGTCATACACTTCATCTTTGGAACAACAAAGGGGAAGAATAAGAATAGATTGTGCTCGAGTGTCATTGAATGCCTACATAGAGAAAGTGTGTGTCATTTGTGTTTGGGTGTGTGTGCATGCGTGTGTGTGCTCCCATTCTTCCCTTGTTATTCTGTCTGTCGCTGTCCTTGGTGCTGAAACTAGCAGGATCGCCTTTCAACTCCATTACTGCTGTTCCATTTTACACTGGTGAGCCATAACATTATAACCACTTACAGTGAAGTCAGAATAACATTTATTAGCTCGTTACCATAGCGCTTGTCAGTGGGCGGGATGGATATTGTGTCCTTGAAGTTGATCTGTGCGACTTTGAGAGTTCCTGGTCTGCAAGGGTCAGTACATACCAATGTGGTTTAGGATGGACAAGGCTATCCCACAGAAGAACTACTGTAGCACAAGTTACTGAAAAAGTTCATGCTGGTTCTGAAAGAAAGGTACCAGAATACACAAAGCTTTGAGGAGCATTTTGGAGCCAAAAGTGGATGTATACATGTTCTAGTTGGAATTTTGTAGAAATCCAAATAGAATCGTTCTTTTAATTCCACCCATTTTGTCTGTATTCTTGCTGCATGTGGTTAAGTGTTGTTTCCTGTGCTGCGCCAGCTGAAGTGGGATCGCCCACCACTGACCCGTTTCAACCACTCCTTTCAGGAAGTGGAGTGTGAGCAAGTGTGGTAGGACCAAAAAGAAGTGGTGAACTCTGTCTGAGACGGGTGAAGCTAGAGAAAAACTGCGGTCAAGAGCATGTCAGGAATACAAGTCATCTGAACTGAGTGTGGGTTGAAGGACATATGGAACCACCACCTAGTTGCTGGTTTCCTCAAATATGTTCCCTCAGGATAGCCGGCACTCAGAGTCTCATATTTTTACCTGGAAGAGCAGATTATTAGAGGTGTTAAGACCAAAATGATGTCAATCTCAAACTTAAAATTGGTAAGAAGCCCGACTTGTCAGCTTGGAGCTGCGTAAACCTCCACGTTTGGATGTATTCCTTCAACTAAGATCATCACAAACGATATTTTCCGCAAAGCTGCATTCTCAAACATTCAACGCGTTTAAAAAAAAATAACCGGACGACTTAGAAAACACGTGAACATCAAAACATTTAATGAACACTAACATGGTCTCCTGTCATCTCTTCTATTTCCTCTTATTTTCCATCTCTCTGCTGTTCTTGCTCCCTCCCTTTTTTCTGGTCAAAACAAATCCACACGCTGGGGAATGTGGCCTGTGTCCTGATGAAGAGTGAGAGAGTTGTGATTTGTCATCAGCCTCCGCATGAAAACCTTCATCAGAGGACAGACCCATCACTTACACTCTGATTATAATGACCAGGGGGCTAGGGATGAGCGTGTGTGTGTCTGTGTGTGTGTCTGTGTGTGTGTGTGCGTATGTGTGCGTGTGTGTGAGTGTGTGCGCATGTGCATGTGGGTGCGCAGGAGTTAAAGTGGAATTTGGCGGGAGGTGGAAGCCTGAATGCCAGTGCATCAATAAGAGCCAGACCGCTGTCAGAGAAAATCTACAACAAAAACTGCACATTTGGTTTAGTTTTGGTTTTGAAGTTAGCTTTTGCCGTAGCTGTCTCGCTTCACTCTAGATCCAGAGACCATATACAAAGCAAAGAAATGTACCAAGAGTTATTGTATTGGTGTGAATATTTTATTTATTTTCTTTAAGAACTGGATTGGTTTTGAGACATGTCAGTTGCACTTTTCTGCTACTAGGGGGAGGTCTTTCTCCTCATCACAGTTAATTTGAGGAGTTCAATCATGGGGATTGCTTGTACAATGCAGGGGATTTGGGGCTTTGCGGGATCATACCCCTGCTGTTGAGGACAGCAATTTGAGTGATTAGCTCGATGGTACCTGCTGGAAGAAATGACAGGCAGCTGCAACATATAAAAAAGCTGCCAATCAAATGTATTTATTTACCAACCCACTTTGTGTGTGTGTGTGTGTGTTTGTGTGCGTGTGTGTGTTTGTGTTTGTGTGTGTTTGTGTGTGTGTGTGTTTGCCTGCGTGTGTGTGAGTGTTTGGAGGTTGCTTGTATTTTATGGGATGGAAACAGATGGAACTATGTCACAAGTTTGTCAGAAAATCATTCAACCCAAATTCTGTCTAATACTAATAAAAAACCTAGGCGAGTTCCATTTACCACCAGAGTCAGAGATTTTACATACGCGGCGCTCTCGCCCGCTATCACTACCCATAAGCACTTTGACTTTGTTTCACTGCCACGGTTTTTCTGAATCAAACTGCTGCTGACTGTAATCAAGCGCAAAACAGCCTTTGATGCCGATTTCAAAAACAAAAAAGACAGCAGGATGGTAGTCATTAAATGAGAATATAGCTTCAGTGGCCAATCGTTTGCGCTCACGCCGCTACAACTCACTCAACACACACACACACACACACACACACACACACACACACACACACACACACACACACATATATGGCTTCCAGCTCGGCCGGGTATTTTATTCGAACTACAAAGCAAACGGACAAAAAAAAAAGAAGAAGTGGAAAACAGAGGTGTGTGCGCGATGAAGGGTAAAAGAAAAGCCCCCCCGCTGATTCAAAGTAGAGTCCGCCTATGAAGCACCAATGCTCCCTTTACATAACACCCAACAGGCATTGGGTGTGAACACCCGCTGGATGGTTGTGTTTGGCCTCAGGGAGCAGCCGCTGCTCTGATTGAAGCTGCTTTGAGAGATGTTGTGAATGGCTGTTTGTGCGTGTGCATGTATGTGTGTGTTTGTGTGTGTGTGTGCGCGCGCTTGTTGTGGGCCGTCTGGTGGGCTCCCTGTGGGGGCCGCCCTCATTCTTTGTGATGGTCTCTATACACCATCAACACCTCATCTGTTCTGCCCTATACATTCACTCAATTAGCAGCAGCTGAGGGAGAGAAACAAAGAAGCGTTCACCGCCGTCTCTGTCTTCTTCTCTTTCTATGTCAAGGGTTGTTTCACCTTTTTTTGGCATCGTGCGACATCAAGGCACTAACTCCTCTTCTGTCGCTCCCTCCCCCTTTCCTCAACGCCTCTAAAACCATCAAACGATGTAGAGCTGGAGAGAGAAATCATGGAGGCAGACACGGATCATTAGCTATATTTGTCCCCACTTCCTGCAGAAGATGATAGATCTAGCTAATTACCCCATGTTGCCAAGCCTATCACACACGACAAGCGGCCGTCGTTATGGCGGAAATCAGCGTTCGCTTGCCGTGTGCCGCATAGCTGATGCCATATGACTATTCATGAGCCCCGAGTCCAAGGAGAGGAGGAAAATTCCGCTCCTGTTATGGCTGTATGTGAATGTAATTGTTCTGGAAATGATTTTAATGATGCATGTTCTCCATTTTCCCTTTATTTAGAAAATGAGTTTGGGGGAGACGTGGTGAGCCGTTCTTCTCCAGCTGAACGTCAGGAGGTCACGGTGGAAGCAGAAGCCTGGACCACAGAGCTGTCTCAATCCCAAACCATTTCAGGTAGTGTGGTACGCCCCGTATTTATGAAGTGTGTTTGCGGCTCTTTGATCATAAAACGACTCTCCTTTCATTCAGTCCTGCGTGAGAAATCTGGACTTTACCCCCCCAAAATGTTTTCATCAGTCTCCAAGGGCCCCCCAGGCCACAACAGTCCCTGACACCCGAGGTAGAAGGAGCGCATTTTGACGAGATTGTTGCTTTGGATACTCCTAAAATCTCACAAAAATTGGCAAACTCATCCAAGGCGGAATCAGAAGAAGCTGTTCCTGTCATGTTTCACCTAAAAGCATGAAACCTGGAACCAATGTGCATCACATCAAGATCAACAAAGACACCTCCTGATGCCAAATTACACAATTTGAATATAGTATTACCTTTTATCCTTGAAGTTACAGGATGTTTACGTTCTCAAACTCCTGCTACAGATTTAACCCGACCAACTTCAAATTCCGTCAGTACTATCTTAACACGATGCAGATGAAAATATATATCGATAGCCTCCTCTGAAATTTAAAGGTGTGGCTGTGGCGCTGCAGGGATTTTTGATGATTCATCACAAAACAGGAAGTTTTTGCGGGGCCAAGAATATATATAAGCTTTGCAAAAATTTGCCACGCTCGGCAGAAGTCGTTGAAATTGAGTTTTAGGATTTGGTGTGGCCAAATGGCTCAACGGTACCAACTACCAAATCCGAAAGAAGCACCCCCCGTCTTATGTTTCACCTGGATGTACAAAATTCAATATGCATTTACTAAAAAAACCTCCAGTCATGCCTAAACCCAACAGGAAGTTGAAGTAAGAATTCTTTTTTTTTTATCATTTAGAGGTTGGTGCTTTCCTGCTTCTGATTATGGGTCACCAGCGCTTAGAATCATCCTCAATGTTGGACTGGTTGGAAAGGTTCTACGGCGGGCGCCCTTCCTGATATAACCCCGTCATTTATCTTGGATTGGTACCATGAGCTCAGTCACCTAATCACCTTTATAACTGTGGAGCCTCTTTTTACAATTTCCAGTTTAAACTGCTTTTAAAAAGTCGACCCTCAGAAGAATCTAAACAACTGAAGGATGAAAGGTTTTTGATGTTTTCAGCATATTGGCAGTGTGGCCAAATCTTTCACCATGAAACAGGAAGTTTGTTCTAAACAAGGTCCAAACGGATCGCACCAGGTTTCACCTCTTGGATCAGGATATTGGCCAGAAGACATCCACATGATGATTCAGTGATAGCGCCCACCTGTTGGTAACAGGAAGTAGGCCTTGATAAATAAACATCGTTTGATTTTCATGTAATCTTCATGGTGTCGTTAATATTTCATCTGCCTTAAGTACGATTCAGCAGATAATGATGATGACGATACGGAATGATCATTTCAATTTCATCCTCAAAAAATTTGAAAGTAGTTCAAGGTTCTGTGGCTTCCCAGCCCTTAAGATAAATAATAAATGAATCAGTCTGTTTCACGGTAAACAAAGTTACACCATGCAGGCCAGTTACAAAGCTTGATTCATAAAAACAAACAAAAGTTTAATTTCATTTACTTTATTTTTTTCTCTTATGAGGAAATGTATTTAATATTTCTAGAGCCTGGAAATCTGGGGCTGGCATAATAATTGACATCACCCCTAAAAAGGATTGTTCAAACAAGGTTTTATTCATTTTAGTGAAAATCATTTCTCATCTGTTTCCCAAAAAAATTTTATTGTTCATTTTGTTGCAAACTTCTTATCTATTTTTTACTTTATTCTGTATTAAGTTATTTGTGTCCATCCTGTTATTTTTTAGTTATTTTATTCTTAAGTTATTTTATTCTTGTTTTAATAGCAAAAGGCACTTTGTAACACAATTTTCGAAAATGCTTCATAAATGATAAATAATACACAAATTATTATTATTAATAATAAAAAATAATACTAAAATAATATTAGAAATGATACTACTACAATATGATACTACTATACTGATGTTTATAGTAATTGATAATATAATACCAATTTCTAACAAAAAAATATTATTAGATCATAAATAATTCTGAAATATAATAATAACAATTATCAGTAGTATATTGATGATAATAATAATATTAAGTTTATTGTTTTTTTAGACTTATTTTAGCTACTTTTGAGGTACGAGTTGGTTAAGAGTTGATTATTTAGTAATTAATACAACTACTATTACCACTGCTGCTACCGCTCCTACATCCATCCCACATCAAACACATCTGCAAGATCTCCTTTCATCATCTCAGAAATATTTCCAAACTCCGTTCTTCACTCACCTTGAGTGATGCTGAAAAGCTGGTCCACGCGTTTGTCTCCTCCAGACTGGATTACTGTAACGCACTTCTCATCGGGATCCCTGATAAAAGTCTTCAAAGACTACAGTATATTCAAAACAGTGCTGCAAGGATCCTGATGAGAGTTTGTAAACACGAACACATCACCCCTGTTCTTCATTCCTTCATTGGCTTCCCATCTCCACCAGGATTGATTATAAGATCTCTCTCCTCACTCACCAGTGCATCCATGGTAACGCAGCCCCCTACCTAAAACAACTACTCACCCCACTGACCTCAACACCATCCCTCCGTTCTACCCGCTCATACCGCCTCCTCCTTCCCCGGACTAAGCTCAGCACCATGGGTGATTGGGCCTTCTGTTCTGCTGCCCCTCGTCTGTGGAATGCCCTCCCTGACCATCTGAGGGCTCCACAGACGACTGACACATTTAAAAAAGGACTTAAAACTTTCCTTTTTAGCAGAACCTATAACTTTAATTAACATTGCTGCTTTTTGGTAAGGCTTTTATATAGTTACTATTTTATTCTTTTATTGACGCTTTTATCTGCTTTTACTTTGTAGCACTTTGAGATTTAATCCAAATGTAAAGTGCTTTAAAAATGTAATATATTATTATTATTATCATTATTACTACAACTACAACTAATAATAATAGTTATTATTAATACTATACTTTTTTTTTGTATATTAACTATTATTGTTATTTATTATTACTTACTTATTAAACTTATTATTATTTATAATAATAATAAGAAGAAGAAGAAGAATAGTTATTACTTTATTTTTATTAAGGATTTTTTGCGTTAAACAATCATTTAACTGCATTTTTTTCGCATCTTCCAAAAAGAAGCCTTCCAGCTTCTGCTCGTTTTTGTTTTTTGAAGGCCGAAGAGTTTGTTTTCCTCCCGCCTCCAATTCCTACTTTAACCTCAGCTTTCTTCTAATAGCATCATATTTATTCTGCTCTGCACTCAAATAAATACAAAAGAAATTCAGCTTTTCACTGTAAAACATGTAAATATAAAGGAAAAGAACCTGAATAGAAGGCAGCAGGAAGAACCCACCCTCAGATCCACACGGTTATACAGCCTCAAATCCTTCACTTCCTGTTGTGTGACAGCTCCCCGTCATCAGCGGATCAGCTGAAAAGTTGTGGAAGTGTATTCTGATCACAGTCACAGAGTGTCTGCAGCACTGCCTGCACACACCCAATCCATTTCCCATATTAGTTAAAACCACTTCCCAGATTTTAGTTCGTCTCTTCGTCTCCACCATCTCCCTCTCCTCTTCACTCTGACTGTCAGATAGCATCTTCTCAGCCCTTCACACTGATTCACATGCACTTAAGCATCGGCTTGGCACACATGTTTCCTGTCACTAGATGATGCATGGCGTAAATACCTATCGTAAATACCTATTTGCGGTGATATCCGATTGTGCCAGTGCAGTTCTGGTGGCTCCCCACTCCTAGACTGTACGGAATACCAATTAGAGCGTGTGTGTGTGTGTTTGCGTGTGTGTGTGTGTGTGTGTGTGTATGGCAGAGGGTAGGGTTGGGCACCATATGCCTCAAACACATTTCCCCACATCTTCAAGGTGAAAACAAAGGGAAACTGATAATGTTGTGAATTGTTGTGACAGATGTCGGAGCATCCCCACCCCCACCCACCAAAATGATAAACACATGCACACACAAAGCTCGTTTTATGTCCCGGCGTATATTACACTAATCACATTTCTTATCTTTTTTCATTCCTTAATAAAATTCTGACTCTTCTCAGTCACACAGAAAACTGCTCTCCTTGTTCCTCTGAGCGGTTTGAGTCGGTCTGACAAACTATCGCTTTACACCTAAGGCAACAGGTGCTGGTTCCAGACTAGTCTGAGACCCAGTTTAGAGCCGGTTCCACAAGTAGAGAACCAGAATGGTTTGCCACCAGCTCCATGTCATTTTGTCACAGAGGCGCCAGAACCACATCAGTATCTCCCAGAGGCGCTACAGCAACATCATTACGGTAGAGGCGCTAGACCCACCGTATTATGTAATGGAGGCTCTAGAGCCAACATCTGTATGTTACAGAAGCACATCATGTCAGAGGCACTAGAGCATGTCCTTACGTCAAAGAGGCACTTGAGCCAGGTTAGTATGTCACAGACGCGCTACAGCAACATCATTACTTCAGAGCCAGAGCCACGTCATTACGTCAAAGAGGCACAAGAGTATGTCATCGCTATGCAGAGGAACTAGAGCCTACTGTCACGGAGGCATTTGAGCAAAGTACAGGCACTCAAGCAAGTGAACCGCATCAGTATCTCCCAGAGGCGCTACAGCAACATCATTCATTTAGAGGCTCTAGAGCCACGTTATTAAATTATTAAATTGAGGCTCTAGAGCCACGTCATCCTGTCACAGAGGTACTTGAGCCACAATAGTATGTAACAGAGGCGCTAAAGCCACGTCATTATGGCAGAACCACTACAGCCACGTTATTTTTCTAAAGAAAAAAAAGGGGCCGTGACATTATGTCACAGACTTCATATAGCCATATCATTATGTCCCAGACACACTAGAGCCTGGAGCCTTAGAGCTCTCATTATATCACAGAGGCACTAGAATCACATTATTATGTAACAGAGGCACTAGAGCCCTCATTAATCAGGGGCACTAGAGCTCTCATTATATCACAGAGGCACCAGAGTCACATCATTATGTAACAGAGGCACTAGAGCTCTCATTATGTCACAGAGGCACTAGAATCACATTATTATGTAACAGAGGCACTAGAGCCCTCATTAATCAGGGGCACTGGATCTCTCATTATATCACAGAGGCACCAGAGTCACATCATTATGTAACAAAGGCTCTAGAGTTCTCATTATGTCACGGAGGCACTATAGCTCTCATTAAATCACAGAGGCACTAGAGCCCTCATTAATCAGAGGACCTAGAGTCACATCATTATGTAACAAAGGCTCTAGAGCTCTCATTATGTCACGGAGGCACTATAGCTCTCATTAAATCACAGAGGCACTAGAGTCATATCATTATATCACAGAGGCACTAGAGTCACATTATTATGTAACAGAGGCCCTAGAGCTCTCATTATGTCACGGAGGCACTATAGCTCTCATTAAATCACAGAGGCACTAGAGCCCTCATTAATCAGAGGCACTAGAGTCACATCATTATATCACAGAGGCACTAGAGTCACATTATTATGTAACCTTCACAGCAGTCATTTCATCCCAGGTCTGACAACGGTGCTTTTCAGAATAAAATCTTTGCAATGCTATGTGCTGCATAATACGCCCCATGTATTAAAATTATTGAACGCAAATGAAAATAAATATCAAATACAGATTTAGATCCAATGACTTGTGAAGAAGAATATGAAGTATGAAACGGTTTTTACCTAATTGCCTACTGGCTCCTCAAACCTAGTTTGAAAAATTAAACAGTGACTCACACCATCATGAGTTGCTTAAGAACTCCCAACATTATTTTTTTTTAATTAAATCAAACTACTCAACCAAATTCAATTCAATTTGATGGAGGGGTCTTCATGGAGACGGATACGTTCTTGTTTGGAATAGAATGAAGGGGCGGATCCAGGGATTTTTTCCCCCATATTCTTTAACTTTGTGAAGACATTTTTAAACAGTTCATTTTGATTAATTATGAACATAACAGACACTCAGATCGGCCATAACATTAAAACCACCAACCTTTTTTGCTGCCACAGAAGCTCTGTGATGACCTGTATGTTCTGACACCTGCCTATCAGTACCAGCATTAACGTTGTCCACAAACTTTGCAACAGTGGTATCAGAAAACACAGACTAGCACCCAAGAAATAGCATGGACACCCATGGCTCACCAGGGGTCCTTCCTTAGAGCAATTAACCACTGTAGACAAGGAACACCCAACCCTTGTCAAAGCCGATCAGATACATTTGTGCCATTCTAGCAAGATAATTGGACTTCACCTCTGGGTGGTTATAATTTTATGGCTGATGACGCTATGTAAGATTGTGTATCTATGGAGGAAATACTGTATGTGCTCCACTTGGGGCCAAACCAGTTTGGATTTCTGTGCACAGTGTGTGGTTTCTGTTTCAAGGTGTCCCTCAGAAAATGAGTGTAACTCAATATTGAGCCTCTTTCTGCGTATCCACTCCAAAAAAAAAAAAAAACATCCCACGAAGTTTCATGAAAGATTCTGGAGAATTTTTAGGGATATCTATGTTCTTTAACTCAAATTTTCTAATTGACCAAAAGAAGATTTCTTCAACGTCTGAAATATTGTAGATTCAGGGATACATGAATTTCACTGGAGAAAAATTCCATGTATTGGCAAGGTAAACATCTGGAATCCAGATAATCGTGCTCTTCTACTGATTCTCTCCGACAGCCATTGATTCAGAGTCTAATGGAGGAGTAGACAGAGATGGAGTTAGCATCTTCCTAATCCTCAACAAGCAGGCTAACCTTCATTTCAGCCGGGGCGTTTTCCCATGGGGAGGCACGAAACAGAATATGAGGGGCTCTCCAACATATGGTGGGCCGCAGACGCGTTCATGCTTCCCTGGTCCAGCTCTCAAAACATGCTTACAAGAAACCCCCGCTGCCATTAATGTTGCTGCTGTTTTATTCTGCTGATGCTTTCGCTCGTTGTCGACGCCATATCCGGCTCTGACTCCGAACACGGACCCTCGGAGAGAGTCCCCCTAGTTGCAGATGGGAGCTGTTGGTATTTGTTGGGTTTTTTTTAAATATGGAAACTTTCTGTTAGCAGGTTGGGATTTCCTTCTGTTTTAGTAATGAAACAGTAATATATAATATATAGTTACCTTTTACTTATCTTACCTTATTTTACTTTATTTTTACTAGTGTTTTCCTCTTTAGTTTTTATCGATACCTCAGCAAATTTCCCTTCGAGGATAATAAAAGTTGATTTTATCTCATCTTATCTTTGTATTTCATTCAAACAGCTCAGTCTAGTAGGGTCAGAAATGTTTGTCAAAGAGATTCCAGGAAAAACCCTATCTTGATATGATAGCATTCAGACAAAATTATGTGTTTTCAAACATGCGTTCACCTTCGTCTCTGGACCGTGTTACTGTATGAAGCCGGACTTGATACCTGAAGGCATCTACTCGTGGTAGAAATGTTAGAAATAGTAAATGGACTGTACTTATAAGAGTTTTTTTTAGTCTGCTCGACCACTCAAAGCGCTTTTACAACACGAGTCATCGTTCACACAAACATTCATACAGTGATGATAGACGCTGCCATGCAAAGGCGCCAGATCCTCATCAGGAGCAGAAACATTTCACGTCATCATTCATGCACCAATGGAACAGCCATTGGGAGCAACTTGGGGTTCAGTATCTTGCTCAAGGACAGTTGACAGTTGACAGTTGAAGTTGCGACAAGTAAGAAGTAGAAAAGCATTTGAAGGTTGGGGCACACTGGGCCATTACTGGAGCTTAGAAACCTCCTGTCCAGTTATATGACTACTGATTTCCTTTTGTCTCATAAATTGGTGGCTTTGATAATAATAAAAATAAAATAATAAAACCCATTTGGATAGCACTTTTCAAAACAAAGTTACAAAGTGCTTTACATGATAAAACAAGGAATTAGAAGACACCACCAATGACAGAAAACAATCACAGATAAGAAGAACCAATAGAGACCAACTGGGAAATGAGATTACGAAAAAAGCTTTCCTGAAAGGATGTGTTTTAAGAAGTGTCTTAAAGGATGATACTGATTCTGCAGCCTCAGCTCCTGACTGAATAACACGGGTCGAATTTAGTCCTGAGGCGGGACACTGCAACAGCCAGCAGAGCTCCGGCTGAAGATCGGAGACTGCGCCCAGGCTCAAATGGGTGGAGCAGTTCAGTGATGTAGATGGGAGTTAATTCATAAACAGTCTTAAAAATAACCTCTAAGATTTTGAAATCAATTCTAAAACTAACAGGTAACCAGTGAAGAGGGGCTTTAACAGGGTCTGGCCTTCTAGGGGTTGTTAAAAACCCGAGCTGCGGTATGCCGAGCAAGCATGAGACGTGAAAGTGCTCTTTGGTTTAACAGTGAATACAAAGAATTGCAGTAATCCAGAAGAGATTAGATGAATGCATGGATGACCTTCTCCAGTTCCGGGCGAAAAAAGGAAAGGAATATGCTTGTATATCCTAAACCGTAAAGGACCAAGGGTGGAGCCTTGGGGGATACCAGAGGTCATAGGGGCCAAGGAGGAAATAGTCCTATGGAGAGAGTCCAATTAGATAAGTAGCATTTGAACCATTTAAAAGCAGTCCCCCTAATGCAGATCCTTGAAAGAAACTATAGTTTAGAGATAGGTCTGAAATTATTAAGATCAGTCGGATCAAGTCAGAGGGAACACAGCTAGAGGACATAGAACTATTGATAATCGATCAGATAGAAGGACCAACACCACTAAAAACCTCTTTCAGAAAATTGTCCGGCATTCGCCTCAACATGACAAGATGAATGCTTCAGTGGCGACAGTTCGGCCATAATTTCCTTTAAAGAGCAAAGTGAGAGATGCTGGAAGGTGTCGAGCAGAGCCGAGGAGCTGGAGTAAGGAGAAGGAGGAAAAGGAGGTTCCCCACCAAACTGGACAATCTGGAGTTGGATTTTTAGCTATTTTGGTCATGAAAAAGGGCAGAAAGTGTTCACACAAATTGATGTTTGACATGTGACTTGATGTCTTTGTGACATGTAAGTTGATCTTATTGATGTCTTCGACGTGACTTAATATATAACTTGATTATTTTCATGTTTTTGACATTTGACTAGATTTATTTCTACACGACGTAGTGATATTCTCAGTATGTAAACGGGCTGCTTTTAGTCTTTGAATGAGTTTCTGAAAGGGGGGCGAAAAAAGGTGGATTCATAATTTGTTGGCTTTTGGCCTTTATTCATTTCCTCAATTCCGCATTTTTTTTTTACAGTGTATATTCACCCCTTAAACCAAAGTTATGCATCACGCTTATATGCATTATCTATATAAACCAATAGTTTAGTTAGTCCTTCTGAAAACCCTCCCCGTCGTTCCCCCTATGTTACAATAATAAGATTTACAAGGTAACCTCGCTTTCATCATCTTATTTTTCTCCGGTTGAAACATTTATGGGCATTCGTAAAAAACACACCGTTAAGGCTGAGGGGCTTTACAGTACAGCAAATGTGCTGTTAATAAATCATGTTTGATAAAAAGAGGCATCCCAAAAGGGCCCATCATGATCCAAACCCAACAAGCCCGACTCTTTAGAACACCTGGAAATAACAGAGCGACGTTCAGGAGGCTCCTTAATATTTGGTGATGTGCTGGTGAGGGGGACAGACCACCTTTACAGGGATGTGCTGCTCTGACACACATGGAAGAGAGGCGGATGGGAGGATAATCCTTACTCTGGAAAATCAGAGCCACATAAAGAAGAGAAGGTAAAAACTATCCAGTAAACGCTAGGTGGTTATGTTCGCACTTCATACGTCATGATTGCGAGCATCCATGCCCCTCCAAAACAACTGCAATCCTGCAAAGATAGGTGGACTTAGAAGTTGGGTGGATGGATGAATGGATAAACAGGAAAACTGTCTAGGGTGTATTCCATCTTCCTTCCTGCCAGCCTCACTCCAACATCCCTAAAGCCCTGTAAGCTATAAGCTGCTATTCAAGATGGATAGATGGATGGACAGCCAACCTGTCGTAGGTGTAGCCCATCTTTCCTCCAATGTCGTGCCCCTCCAACAACCCCGCAATCCTGCAGTGATTTACAGCTGTAGAAGATGGATGGATGGATGGATGGATGGATGGATGGATGGATGGATGGATGGATGGATGGAAGGGTAATCTGGTAAACCGTCCAGGGTGTATTCCATCTTCCTTTCTGCCATCCCAACTCCAACGTCCCTAAAATCGTTTAACGATAAGCTACTATAGAAGATGGATGGATGGATGGATGGATGGATGGATGGGTGGGTGGATGGATGGATGGATGGATGGACGGAGGCATCCATCCATGGATGGAGGCCTTCTTATGGAGTCAGTAGGACAGGTGTATCGGCAGAGAGAATGTGTCCAGTTCAGTTGCTCTGCACTCATTTATAAAAACAGGTATCCAACCTGTATCAATTACATGAATGGGTAAATGATAATAAGACTGATAATAAGACTGATAATGTGACGCGTTCTCTCAAAGGGCTGCAAACATCCGAGGCTCATGGTAACTGGACTCATCACTTGTGACGCTGCCTGTTGTGTGTTCAACAGCTTGTTTGTGCCTCTTCTCTGCAGATGGAGGTGGATGCAGACGATAAGCGCCATCGCACACGCTCCAAAGGTATCTGCACCAATACACACTCAGTGGCACTGCCATTCAGGATGACCTTCACTCTCCCAGCCCAAACACACACACACACACACACACACACAAATACACACGTATACGGTACACACGCCACTGCGCAAATCCCAGACTGTCACAGCTGAGTTGCCTTTTCTCACTGCTCTCTCCCCTCAGCGCTGCCAGGTGGGAGATTATCGTATCAGAGGCTTACAATTATCGTATTTTGAGGAAAATTATCGTAGGGGTCCAATTGCATCCTGATAATTGTAAGATGAGTACACTGTCCTTCAATAAAAGGTCATATATATGTCGAAATATATCCTCAAAAAGTCTTCATCGCAGCCGCCGTATCCGACACATATCGGTCATGTTGGCACGATAACTATACAACCATATATGGGGGTTATATCCAAATTTTATACACCATTAAACCTTAATGCAAGGAACAACTGGATTGATTTTGGGAAAGGTTGTTTGGACATTTCTGACTCTAGGAGGAGGTTTATCTCCATAATTTTGGAAATAATTTTGGAAATATTATTCCAATTCAGTCCAAGATTTGTGGCACATTCACACTTAATATGAGGAGTTCAATCAAGGGAATTGCCTGTCCAAGCAGCAGATATTGGGCTTCACGGGATTTACCCCTGCTGTCGCGGGCGACGACAAAGGCTCAGTTTTCTTTAGCATTTATTGTATGATATCATACAACAGTTGGAAAGGAATGCTACTGAACAAACAGTATCTTGCCCCTGCGACCTCTGCGTCTTGTTCTGCACTCTTTTTAACACAACGCGGTTCTCGCAATCACAATGGCAAATGTCACTGATTTGAAACATGAGTAGAAAATTCAGATTCAGTATCCTGATATCCGATTTTGTCAGCAAATTAAATCATTGTACATATTTAACACATTTTTCGTATTAATTAGTCGCATATCTTACAGAGGATGAAATTGTCTGAAAATGTCTCCCCTCCTCTTTTATGGTTTTATATTTAACACAAGCAGAATCGTAAATCTCACACATGCTTTGAGTAGAGGGCGCTAAAGGTGTGCATCTCATCAGTGGTGTCTTTCATTTGCTTTTGTTGTACATTTAAACTGGCAACATCTCCACATCTAATCCTACAATCTATACATCACACAACGGGAAGAGTAATTATACAAATGAAAGTTAACAACAAATACCTTTTAGACACTCCTTTTCTCATTTATGAAAATTTGCTTTTTAGTTTTATCAGGACTTTTTCTTCCTACATCTCAAACTTCATCATCTGACTATGACACATAAATTTCTAGATGGACCTTTATGGAACTTGGAGGAGGGGTTTGGCATGTAGCAAGGATGAATACAATAAATTCTAGATTGTATACTAGTAAATGGGCGGAGTCAAGACTAATTATGATGTAATCGGGAAAATGAGCTGCCTTAACGGAGGTTGGCGCTCCAATGCCTGTTTAGTCTGGCTGGACAATTTCCACCTGTACAATATCATCGCTTATTAATGCTGATGGCTCTACAATCAATACATTTGTAAACATTTCATGACTGCTCATACAAATATCAACATATGGAAGTGACATGGAGTAGAAAGGCGTTTGAACTTAATGTAGTTACATTGTCAAATCAGACCTTCTTCCCTCCTGGTCAACCGTCCAGACAGCTCCCATTGGTTCCCAACATCTGAAAAGAAGTCACCATGTTTTAATCAGAGAATGTCTTGATCCATATTTTATTTCCCCTACCTTTAGATAATGTTTTATGTCTTTGATTGATCGAAGAACAAAGCCGGGATCATTGTCTTACATAGAGAGGACCAGGCTCTTTATAAAGCGCATAGTGAAGGCTGTAAACCCGTGTTTGATGTCGTAGAGAAACTCTCACACTCAAAATGTTCATCTGATGGTTTGTACTCTGATATTCACTCATTCCTTTCTAATAGAGAAAAAAAAACAGCAGCGAATTCTAGGTAACTCAGATCACAAATCTGGTAAAAATCCAGATTCATAGCACACAAGAAATTTTATTTTACAACATTTTTTTTCTGAATAGAAATCCTATTCATGGAAAAAAATAATGAAATATTCTCTTTCCTGTCCTACATTTCAGTTTATACAAACAGTAGTTGTGATTAGTGACTTTATGTGCTGGAAAAAGCTAATCCACAGTTCATTACTGAGGCAAATATTTCAGAAAAGTACTTTTTGGATTTGAAAAATAGCTTTAAAATCTTTGTTTAAAAAGAACTTTGGTAGTGTTGATGATGGGTTCAGTGTTTGGACATCTGAAGTGGTTTGCAAATTTAGATCCAACAGGCCTTTTCACAATTTAGTTTTTCTTCAGTATGTCATAAATATAAGGATGCCAAATAAGTGGATGTTTTTTTTCTTTAATAATGCATCGACACTCTATTGGGAATTATTATATATCCATAATTAACTCATTAATATATGATTGGTTCTAGGTAGGCGAGGTCAAATGGGAGGGATTATATAAACTTTGGGTGAGTCCATTATGACTGGGTGTATCTAACAGAGACAGTGGTTTTCAGGTTTTACGCCTTATCTTTAAATGTACGTAACAGGGACGTAACGAGACAGTGAGACACAGGTGGAAAGAATGAGGGAGGGGACCTGTCAATCAGCGAAGGAACCAAAACACCAAACTAGAGCAGGACACAACAAACAAAATCTGAACCAGGACCCTTTTTCTGAATCCACTAAACTCTCCGTACCATGTATTTTCAACCATATATCACATTACATGAACATTGAAGCCATGAGATGTCACAGAACAGGGGAATGATATTTTCATGATTATATGCAATATATTGAAAGATAAAAGCTGCACAGAAACATAATAGCTCTCCAAAAACTCATACATGACTGGAGATCTACTGCGGCGCTAATTGTCCACATCAAGCTGTTCACATATTCCAGGAGATACATAGTTAGAACTAAATACCTGACAACGGTGAGTTATTCATCCGGTTCTGACTTTGTTTTATAGAGAGCCTGTGGAGTTAACATGGCAAGTCAGTCCTGTGTCATAATCACTCTCGCTCTCTCTCTCTCTCTGTCTCTCTCCTTCTCTCTCTGTCTCTCTCCTTCTCCCTCTCCTTCTCTCCCTCTCCTCTCAGTGCCTGTGGATCCAGCATTAACAGAACTTTTCAGGTCAGTGGAATTGAAAAAACTGCACTGCACTGGTTCACACACACACTCACACTCACATACACACTCACACTCACATACACACACACACACACTCACATATACACACACACTCACACACACACACACAAACACACAGTGAATTACATTATACCTCACGAAGACGAGGCAAAAATTCAAAATAAAGGCCGGAAAAAGATTATTTCGCCGTATTATGAGAAAGTGACTTCATCTAATTATACTGTTTGAGCAACACACACTCACTCAAAAACACCCACATATACACACACACGAACGCAACACAAACACACCGACAAGCAGACAAATCAATTGAGAATTACGGACACACGATCACACCCACGGAAAAACAAACACACAAAATTGAATCGGACAGCTACGAACCACGATAGAGGTGCAGTCAGGTGGTACACTGCAAACTTTTCCTGTGATTTTAGAGTGAAATGTGTTCCGTTGCATTAAAGTCAATGCCGTCGACTGCAATGCAATCTGGGAGAAATGATGCATGATTACAGAACTTTTAGAGAATAGTGTTACGATTTATAGGACTGTACTGTAAACTAGAATGTGACATTGACACCGGTTCGGACTTACGACACAGATGTCCAGAGCTGCGTTGATCCGGAAACCTCCACTGAGTGATGGGGGCACACATAATTATCAGCCGTAACATTAAAACCACCTGCCTGACATTATACAGGTTGCCAAATGTGCTTTGCGATGCGATCTAATGCCTTTCTATCAGAAACCTTTTCAGCACTTTTAGCTACTGTATTGCTTTGCAACACAGGCTACCCTTCTCAATTAGCCTTGGGCACCAATCATCAGTAGGAAGTTGCTAACCAATGCAGTCCAGGAACACCCAACAAGAGGACTTACACAATACTGGGCAGGTGGTTTTAATGTTATGGCTGATTGTGTAGAAAACGGATCTTAGCAGATTTTTCTTTTTCCTCACGTTGTTTAGTTCTGTTTGCTTTCTTCCTCTTTGTCTTCAGCGATGAAGATAATGGATCGTACACGTTCTCCCTCTTACTCTTTGGACATCTCCACCGTCTCCAAAGATTTTACCAGCAGAACAGAATCAAACCCTGCCAAATCATTTCTCCCCTCCAGTTAATACAATTTCCTCATATTAAATATTAAATAAGAGGGTTTTGTCCTCTTTTCATGTTCCAACTAGACAGGCTAAATAATTCTGTTTTTGTCTCATGCAGTTGATGATAATTAGCATGATAGCCAATTATCAATTCATTACCCATGCAGCACTACTCTTTCTCTGCTTCTACGCCTACAGCCTTAAAGTTCTTGTTGGGTGATTCGAGTGGGTGGAAGCTAGGATACAACTTTATTTCAAATGCAAAGCTCATTATTTAGCGCAGGAAAAGTTTCTTCTCTCTGTTTTTCTACAACCGTCTATTGTGATTTCTAGCAACGCAGTAGTTGTTAGAATGACCCAAAAAGTTAAAGATTATGCATGTTAGAAAACGGAGGCTAAAATACTCCACATTTTTGCTGTTACTGATCTTACTTTAGATCCAGAGACATATGAAATAAAATGATATGAAGCTGTTTATCTAATGTTGCTTCCCAGTTAGAAATGCAGTCACACTGAATTCCAATAGGTTTCATGTCAAGTGTTGAGTGGAAGTAAAGATATGTGTGCTTCACTGTCAATCAGAAATACTCAAGTTCACAGAAATCTACCACTTCCTGTATAAAGTACGTTGTATCGGTAGCATAAAAAAAGGTATTTAACCATGTAACAGTGTCAATCACAATAATAGACTGTGATTTATTTAAAGCGGACTAGTATTTACTCACACTTTTGGGAGGAGTTAATTCTGATTATAGGACTCAGAGTTTATTAACTTCACATCATCTCAACGCAGTTTTGAGGATTTTCATCCATAATGAATTGCAGGCCTAATTAGCAGACAAACACTGAAAGAACAGCTTGCCTGTAAATTATTTGCAAAGATAGATTTTAGCTCAAAAGCCTGTGCCAACAGCTCCACTTTGTTTCTACTGCCATACAAATCATGAATTTTGGACACGGCAATTCCCATTTTTGATGGCAGGTATGATGGTTCACCTGAGGCCATGTGAATGATTCTTCCACGCCTCTGGTGTCCAACTATGATAATTACTTAGGCTTGGGCTTGGATTTACTTTATTGATACAAAAATGGGAATTTATATTGCTGCGGCTGCAGCAGTTTGAAATGCAAAAATACACACATACACAACATCAAGATAAAAAATATAAAAACAAGAATGTAAATACAACTACAGATTATAGGGGTGTGCTCACTGTAGAGTCCGTGTGCAAGTTGCATGCTGTTAGCAAATAGCTCTGTCCGTGTGAGAAGGAGCTCCACTGTCTGTCCAGAAGGTGGTGGAGAGGATTTTCCATTATGGTTAACAGTTGGTCCAGTCTCCTCCTCTCCACCACCTCCTCAACGGCGTCCGGTTTGCAGCTAATGACAGAGCCGGCACTCCTAATAAGTTGGCGATCCATCTCCCGATAGCATTGGTTAGCTTAGTTGCCCGACTACTGGCTGTGCTCTGCACAGAGTGGTTTGATGCTCAATGATTGGCCCTCTCCCAGAGGAGAGATTAGAGAACACAGATGTGTTTTTACCTGAAGATTATCCAGACTCATTGCTCTGCGGTGGAAAGTCATGCTCATCCCTGAAAATGTGCGCAGCCGCTCCATGTAGAAGGCTTTGAAGAAAGAGAGAGAAAAAACACACTGGGGGGTGTAATTGTTTGAAAAATTGCCCTGTGATGTCCTTATATTTCATGTACAGTATTTGTACAGGTTTCTGTAACACACCCAGGTGAAACTACATTGGAATTAATGGAAAATGTATGGAGTCAGTTTTGGTGACATGATTAATTTGCATTAGCCCTTTAATGTCAAAATGCTCAGCTGTTTAATTGAGCACATTTTCAGTTACTATTTCTTATTGAAAAATGTCTGCCACTTGACTGAACCTGTTAAGAATACGGCTCCGTGGCAGGATGCATATGCTAAACAGTAAGGGGCCAAGGAACGGACCCTGGAGGACAGCGAGGACAACACATTATTAAATGCCTCAGGAAATAAAATATGCAAACAAATCATATTCCACAATTTATTTTGCCTTGGATATGACATTAAAGGGTTAGCCACAAATTAAGGTGTTAAC
The DNA here is from genome assembly GCA_009660295.1 of Lophius piscatorius. Taxonomy (NCBI): domain Eukaryota; kingdom Metazoa; phylum Chordata; class Actinopteri; order Lophiiformes; family Lophiidae; genus Lophius; species Lophius piscatorius. The sequence goes on from VRLP01000286.1 coordinate 36,217, forward strand.
ATTTACATCTCTCATCTAAATAAGTTTATTAAAAAATGAACTAAACTGCTGTCGAATCAACCAATCTGCAGCGGCATGTCTAGCTGATGTCAGCAGGCAGCAGGAATAGTTTCCATAGGCCAGAGAGTGGTCCGTCTGACTCAGTTACACCAGCGTATTTGGCTAGCCCTGAATTCTGTAATTGGTCTCTACGGTATTCTTCGGCTTACATTCAGTAGTTTTGTGCGTGCAGGAAGTGTCAAGGTCAGTGACTGTGTAGAGCAGCCAGGTCGGTTCAGGTCGAGCTCAGTATACGGGCATGAAGTGCTGAAATATCTCCACAGCAAGCACGCAGAGGTATGGTAAGCCACGAGGTGAGGCCGTCTCATGCCGTCTCCACCTGCACCGCTTCAAACTAACAAACTAAACTTTGCAGCATGATATTCAGCAAGTACGAAAAAAATTGCCTCCAATTTGCTTCGTATGAGCTTTGCAGGCTGGAGAAGGGCTAGAACCTTCTTTTTTTTTTGCAAGACTTACGTGCAAGGCTTTGGCTATTTCCTGGAAGCAATCCTGGTGATTCAATTCATAGTGAACTTGAAAAAGTTAATTTAAAAAAAACAAAAAAACACCTACACTTTGATTACATTTGAGTTTGAGTTTTTTCCTCAAGTCACAGTCAAAAATTAACTTATAATATTGTTGCTCTGAGGCTGATGTGGTCAATGCGATATGTGGTCTAGTGTCAACATTGTTGTTGGTTGTATTCTATTTTTTCTGGATATGTATGTTGTGATGATGCACGGCCCTGTGTTCCGTCTTTTTATGACATGCCTTTATTGCCAAACCAAAGGCAGATTTCAACACCGTGCACAATTACGTTTTCGTATTTATAAAACTGATTTTTCATCCTTGTGAAAACTTAAAAGTAGGCATCTTGGTCACACTGAAAACATTTTAGACTTCCACCTGTGACTCCTAGTTGTGCCAGAAGGCAACCTGATGAAACACAAACTACAATAATTATTCATTATTATATTAACCGAACCTGAATAATACCAACCGGGCCTCGATGAGAAAAGTTTTCCCCTCATAGAAACTTCATCGTCTTTTGGCTGCTCCCTTTTGGGGTCTCCACAGCGTATCGTCTTTATTCATAGCTACTGCCAGGAACCTGCTGGCAGTATCAGTGATGGTATTTTTTAACCTGAGCCCAAATGGTTTGGAAATCAGTTTTGTGTTCCGCACATCGATTTGGCTTGATGCCCTTCCCATTTTCCTGGGCTTTGGACCGGTACAGTATTCACTGTACTTCCCGAGCCGTTTTCAGTATCTTAAAAAAAAAGCCTTCATAGCTTGGCTTTTTTGCCCTACTAGAAAACTAAACCCTACAGTCTAAAAAACTGCATTAATAACTGTTTGCAGCTCGACCAGACCTTAAACTATATATACTGCCACATACGTCAAAGGATATGGATGCCGTCCGTAAGTATTTGCGCCCATTTTCAAAGACGGCAATACTGCCTGACAGCCATTATCACATGACACATGACAAATGTGAATGTACACGAAGAAGAAGAAAACACTGAAGAGAAAAATGAGAAAAATGCCTTTCCAACCCCGTTTAACTGAATTTACATAATTGTTTCCAAGTATTTAAGACATCGCAACTTCATCTATCTACTTGAGTGTTGACCGATACACCGTTTTAAATAGACACATCTGTTTGCAGCTAAAATTAGACTTTAGTTTACCGACAAAGACTCTTGGGATGATTTAACTAGCTTTCATCCATGTTAGCCTAACAGCCTGCTTGCTCCAATTCTCGTGGTTAACCACGCTAACTAAGGCTACGGTTAATTTTACGTAAACATTTCGTCTTTTTTGCTCTCTTTTGGCTGAGAGTAAAGTATAACATGTTAGAATTCAAGGCTGGGGATTTCAGTGTCCTCTACATGTCTTTGCAAGTTGTTTCCACCCAGTAATGTGTAAATTGAATTTCGTCCTTGCCAAGTGTGTTGGGGGTGGTTGCAGCTAAGATAAGGGTTCTGCCTACCTATATATCAATAAATAATATTCCACCTGGAAGATTACTGTGTAGCCTTTAGCTGATATCCACAGATAGTACAAGGTGTACTCTCCCCTGACTTTCACTCTCTCCTCCCTTTCCCCATTTTCACCTGCTTCTCGCAATTTTTCTCTCCACTTCCCTCCCTTCCTGCTCTCCCTCACGCTCTTCTTCACTCTGCTGCTGCCTGCAGATAGTAATTAATCAGGGGATCGATGTGAAGCCTATCTCCAGGCTGAGGCGTCTATAATGTCGATAATGCAGCTCAATGGCCTCTCCCCCCGGAGAGCTGATAGTCTTCAGGACGAACAGCGTCGACTTTGCACGGAGCCGCCTGGCCTGTGTCTGATAGACCGCTGCTGTTATGCATGTGTGTGTGATTACTGCGTTTTTTTCAAGCGTGTTTGTTGCTTGTATGCATCCATGTAGGCCTTAAGTCACCCACAGGAAGTCAGGAAATATGTGCAATGGCTTTATTTAGGTCGCATTAATGATAGCAAGTATAATTATCGCACAGAGACGATGCAAACTACCTGTCAGAGGGTTCAGGTGCGACTATCACTGACACTGAAGGGGTTCATCACAAGGCTGAACTGGATGTTAGGGCCCATTCTTACCAATGATTGGAAATGGAATTGGTTGATCCAGTTGGATTTTCCAGTTCTTTCAGCCTGGCTCAAAATACAATCGTTGGTACAATTTGCTGATTGGAAGATTTAAACTTTTCTTTCATTTTAGCTGTAGGGTTGGGTGTGTGTGATTAGAATAAGAACAAACTAGTATCAAGTAATATCAAAACCTTTAAAGTGAATGACTTATCGTGTCAAAGATGTTGCTAACGTTTAAAAACGGATGTGGGCTTGACTTGGAGTAGAGGGAACCAACTGTCTCAGAGTGATTTGACTCTTATCATTCCAACTCGGCAAGATGGCAGGTCAGCATTGATGGCCAAATCGCCGCTTTTCTCCTCCCGCCCATTCCCATGACAAACAAAAAACAAGCTGGTACACCCAGTTACAATTCATATTCATACCTTCTTTATCCGCAATGCTGGATGACTTTAACTGCAGGTTTAGGACTGATGATGATGTGCTTCGTATCCAGAGTTTTCATGTGTCTCACCAGACTGAATCCCTGCTCCGTATGAATCACTCACAGACACAGTAACAACAAAACTAGCACTGGTAGTAGCGGCGAAGGTCTTAGCAAAACTAGTATTGGGACTAGCAGTAGGACTCAGTTGCAATCATATACTATTCAGAGAACTAGCATGCGTTTGGTTTTCCATGTTACGTTCCAGTGCTTTGCAACCCATTATCTCAGGTTTGAATATTTTGCAACAGAATGATGTTGCGCCTCACATGAACTGGTGGATGGTTTCAGTCAACCATGATATTTCTCATCCTCTTATCGTCTCTCATTAGTATTCGATTTGCGCATGTTTGAGCCTGCTACAATTGTGGTTTCACCTTCTTCTATGTAAAATGCAGATTACAACCACACCACTATATCAAAATATCAAATCTCTGTTGTTTGAAGACATTTTTAAGTATATTAGTATAATCTGTGTTCTGCTGGACTTAAAAACAGACCTTCAAGAAAGCGCCCTTATTTCTATATACTGTATGAAGGTATATGACAAGCAATGAGCTTCTTTGAGTTTAAAGTGGTGTTATTGGTGCAAGTAGTAACCACTGCAGACATAGAACATGGATTCCACATCTAGAGTAAGATGCAGATTGAAGTCCTGGTTTGTGGGAAGACGGCGTTTAGAGTGGATGCTTTTAACTTGTGTGTGTGTGTGTGTGTGTGTGTGTGTGTGTCACTGCCGCTGAACTGTGTCTGAGAGATAAATGCAGCAACAGCAGCTGCAGATATGTAATAACACTGCATAGGTTCCCCTTTTACCACCAAAACAAATCTGACCTGTCTAGGCATAGATTCCACTAAACCTTGGACGGTGGGCGGTGGTGTGTCTTTGGTGGGAGCGGATAACTAGTTTAGACTTCGCCCCCCACGTTCATCGATGAACCATGAGCACCCACTACTGGTGTGCTGTCACCAGTTCACCGATTGTCCTACTTTAGACAACTTTTGGTAGGAACTATTTACCGCAGACCAAAACACCCAACAAGACCTTCAGTTGTGGAGATACTCAAACCTAGTTGTCTCGCCATCTCAATGTTCCCCATGTCAAAGTTGCTCGGATCATTCCGCTTGCCCATATTCCAAACTTCTAACACCTTAACCCCGAGAGCTTCTGCCTAATATATCCCGCCCACTGACAGGTGCCATTGTAACAAGATGTTATTCACCTCACCTGTCAATTATAATGTTATGGCTGATGAGAGGCTACTGGGACGAATAGATAAACACTCTCATTAGTCTCTGTTGTGTTCAAAATTAATCCAAACTAAACTTAGCTGTCATCTCCAATAGCAAGAGCATATCCTCGAAACCCCCAAATCCTAATTAACTGTGAAGTTATGTCCGAAGACTGTGTTTTTCGTTAAAAACCTTCCCCTAGTGGGTAAAATATGAACTATTAGACTTAAATTTGATACATACAAGTCAGATCACATCGAGTCGTTTCATATGCATATATAGTTTGGACTAAACTAGAGCAACGTTTAGGAAGTTTTGTCCAAATAACAGTATTTTCCATTAAAAAAAAAGCTAAAGTAAGTAAAATATGAGCTATTGGAGTAAAACACAATATATACCAGATAAATCTCCTCGAGTCGATTCATATACACCAAATCAAGACTAAATAAGACCAACGTTTTAGAAATGATGTCCAGAAAACAGGTGTGAAGAAAGTTCCCCCCAGTGTCGGACACTGACCGTTCTCGCGATCGAAAATGATCCATGAAATTGTTATTCGAGTTGTTGCGACTTCTTTTGGGGATATGATTAATGGCTAGGAAACATGAACCAAGACAACAATGGCTGCATACATTTTTCCATATTAACCAATATCGCGGTGTTTATGGTTCATCTGAGCGATCTAGTCCAAACAACAGAATCCGGTCTCCATCCTTCTTTTAAAGTTAAGGTTTTATAATCTTTTTGGAACCACTCTCACACGCCTAAGGGCCAAGGACAGTTAACCATGAAATTTCAAAACCATGGCAAAGAGAAACTTTTCTACCCCACCATCTCTTTCCATTCAGAGTCGCAATTACATGGTTGAATTTCCTTTGTGAAAGAAGATAGCTTCAACAGAGTCCCCCACCTCAATAAACCTCATCATGGTTTGCATACATGAGGTGAGGTGAGGTGGAGGCTGTGCCCACAGCATCAACATTCCCCTCCACATCTCGCCGGTCATTTGCATATTTACAGTCCGCCATGCTAATCATGCTTATTGGGGTGTGCTAAGCACTGCGCATGTGAAGGAGAGCTTTGGGCCAGAGACAGCCCGGCCGAGTCTGGGAGAAAAATTGCCCCAAACCCCACATTTTGTTGAGAATATACGGCTTCTGCAGTAATCCAATTTCAAAAGACAAAAGAGCCGTCTTACGTAACTGGGGCAGCACAGGCTATTGCTAATTATGGTGTTAATGCACAGTGAAGAATTCCTAAAACAAAGACCACGGTTTCTGGAGATATTTCTGGCTGTTAAGACGAGCACTATCACATACTATAAATGTAATATAGCCATTATTGTGCAAGGTGATGGATTCCCAGCTTGCAGGAATAAGGTATTTGTTCATTTGACTGCATGCTTCAGAAACATTGCATTTTGTGTAAAAGCTTTCAGTGTGTAAAGAATGTCAAGGTGAACGCCTCAGTGCCGCAGGCTATGTAAACTGTTCGCTCCCTTATTTGCATTAATCCCCCCCAAAAAAAAACAGATCCAGATTTTGCACGATTTCACCTTGAGCACGTACATTTCATAGTCAGTCCTGGTGTGCTTTCTTGCACCGAAGTAGTGAGAACAGTTAAGTAAGGTGGATAACTGCTAAAGCCCCTCTTTTTTCCCCCCCCTGTCACATTTCTGCTCCAATACAGAAGACGTACGGTCGTCCTCTGTCGCCAACTGGCCGAATGAGGGAGGCGTACAGTCCTGGCTCCGGCTTTAATAGCCGGTGTCAGTGCTGAAACATGGCCGAACAGGAAATGATCAAGTTAATGAAACGTTTTAATTATTCAACATAATTGTGGAATGTGACGAGCGTGTCGGTGAATCCCTGGCCTGGCTGTTCGCACAAGGTGTGTCTTCATCACACGCACATACACACCTTTGCGCTCTCTCTCACTCCCATTCTCTTTGTCTGGCCAACATTGAAAACAGCTTTCCCATGGTGCTCTCCCTCATCGTTATCGCTCGCCACTGATAGAACAAGCGAGATCAGTCTGTGTTATAATTACTTGACCTTGTCTGCTCGGGGTCATTACTCTACGTCAGCCCTCCCCCCACCACCACCAAGCCTGTATGCCCACTGGCTTGCGCTCCTGCAGCCGTTCTGTGCAGAAGTGTAGAGCTGACGGGCGATGGCATATCGATTCCAGCGCTGGGAAGCATGAGAATTGTAAAAAAAAAAAAAATTGAAAAAAATGTCAGTTTAATCCTCCATACATTTCCACATTTACAAACTTTGCACGCCAGATAATTAGAGAGCGCTGAAACAAACATGGGGATATCAGTTCATCAACATGCCGGAGAACCTTTCCCACCTCGCTCGCGGTTTCTCCATCTTGACATTCCTCTTCTCCCCTGCTTCCTGCCCCCTTTTAATTTCCCTTTCCTTCCTAACATCCTTTCCTCCTTTGCTCTTTTCCTTCCTTCCTCCCTCTCCCTCCGCCCCTTCTATCTCACTCGACTGTCTCTGGCAGAGCTAATTCCCTCTTCAGTTGGTGCAGTTCTCATTTGCATACTTATCAAAGTGTTTGGACTATCCGACAGAAGCTGTAGGAAGGTGGGTCATTAATATGTTAATTACCCCCCCCGCTTTTAGACGGTGCCCCACAATCCATATTCTCCACCTCTTTCTCTGCCTCATACGCAGTCTTTGAATATTTGAATACCCTCAGAGGCTATTGCAAATGCTATAAGACTCTAGACATCCACATGTGGGGGGTTAGGGTAGGTTCACAGCTATCTGTAGTGGCAGGGTATTTGCATGTGCGCCCTCACAGCGCCAGCTACCATCAATTACATGTACAGTCATGGATTAGCAGCATTTCTTCATTGGACCCTTAATATGATCTGGTTACATAAATGACCGTTCTCCAGGCCCAGCTGCGGCTCTTTAATCTTTGCCGTTGCAGCTGTAACCGAGCACCTTCCCGTCGAGCCTTAGATTTCCTCCTCTGAGCTGAGATTTGATAAGAGCATTTCATTTATTAAATTGGGGTGGGAATCAGCAGTGGCTCCACGACACGATACTATCACAATAATTAAGTCAAAGTACGATATTATCGCAGTTTTAAACATTTTGCTCCAACACCCAGGTCATAACAAGTAAACAGAATTTTTTTCCTCGGCAGGAAAACGTTGTTTACGTCTTGTCCATAAGGAAACGCTCCTTCATCTCATTTCGGTCTTCTTTATGGCAAATTTGAATCATCGAGCAGACGGACACAAACACAATATATTTTCTTTGACTAAAATAACAATTCTGTTAACTTTTCATGTCTTTTCTTTTGGATTTTTTAAAATCATAGACACATTGTTGGACAGTAAATTCAAAACAAGTATGTATGATAAGAAGCCAAAAATGAAGTGATGGAAGGAAATAACAGTTTGATTTGACTTTTTTCTTTCATACTTAAAAGAAAATATAATGTTTAAACTGTTTAATACCAGGTGTTCCAGGTTAATATTATAGTTAGGATGTTGGCGTGAGTCACATCTTTTAGCGCAGTAGCATGTGTGTAAACATCAAATGCATACTTAAGACCCATTTTACAGGATTCTCCACCTTGTCATGGTTGAGCTGGAAATATTGGAAAGTTAGCAGCAGACGGTGCTAGAAACAGGAAGCTTGACTGGCAGCAGGAAATGATCAATCGTTCTCTTTAACCCACCTCTGAGCTTGAAGTCTGTGTAAACTCGGTTTTAATGAGATCTCTTCTTATGGAAATGAACAAAGCACATTCCGTTTATGGTCCAAGGCTACAGGAGACTTATCACTCATACTATTCAGGATGCTGTTCCCGTGTCAGCTACAGTAACAGGATTACAAAAGCTGCTCCACATAAAGGCTTCAGGGTCATTAGTTGCGTTATGGCCTTGCTTGACTGACTTAGCTGCCGATGAACAAACTTTAATTTGCTGGAAAAGTTGATTCGCAGTTTGCCATGTATTATACAACCCTGATACAGGTGAATGACTGAGGCGCTTAGAAGAAGCAGCTGGGCTCGACATGGATTAAAACTGACCAAAGAAGTTAAAGGCAAAGGTTTGCACAAGGCGTTTTGGGAACTACTGTCTTTGATCCTACTTGTTTAGTTATTTCCACATTGTCGGGTGAATTTATTATATGGAGGTGCAAAATATCCCAGAATTCAAGTGTAAACATCAGCGTTTCCCTAAAATGAAAGGTAACTATGAAAATATATCAACATTTTTAGTTCTTCAGAGTGGTAGCGAGGGACTTGCATGTTTTCTCAAGTAGCTTTCAATAATTCAAGCGGGAGAGTGAGGGCAGGGGAACTGCTACAAGGTTTCTGCTCTACACCTCTGATTTGTTAGCTTAAGGACGATTCTAACATAGATCTCAATAAGCGAGTACATGTGTATGTTATGTTAACGCTACTTTAGTTTCTTCGCATCTAATCGTGACATATAGAGATTAAACTATATGTTGCCGTGCTTTTACCAGTGCAACAGCAGCTGGGTGTATATTATACTACAATATAAGATTATTTTATATTATATCTGTGCCCAACTGGAGACAAACGTGTGATTTTTACATCAAAGACAACATAAACCACCGATGCTTTGGGGTCATCAGGATTAGCAGTCAGCACACAGGTCAACCTCAGACGCTCACCCCCGAGACTCGTATTAAAAATCTTTAACCCTCCGGCGTCTGCAGTCAATTTGGGATGACACTAACCCTATCCATTCACCTTCTTTAAACCCATTAGATAGTGTTCAACATGCCACTCCCTTTAACATACCGTATTAGCTTAGTGAAGCGAAATCTCCCTCTGGATACTGGTGGTGGTGGCTGATGACTTTGCCGAGGCTCATGAATGATGAGGCTGTTGGATCTGCGAGGACTAGGTGGGGATGGGGAGGTGGCGGGCGCGTGAAGCAGCTGCACGAAAGGACTAAATGAATGGAGAGTCACATTTAACCCTTTAATGTTCTGCTCAACTGTTTGGTTGTGCGCTTTTAAAGTTATTCTATCTTTCTGAAGAATGTGACTGGAACTGTTTGTAGCATGGCCCAGTGGCAGCATGTATACTCTAAAGGGTAAGGGACCGAGAATGGAACCCTGGAGGACACCACAGAGGAGGCATTAACCATGGCTATTGAGAAAGTCCTATTTGATAAACAAGATTTTTTTTTTGGCATATTGAAGAGTGTGAGGACTTACCAAACAGGAAGTTATTGAGATTGAGCAGGTCAGAAAGGGGAGGATAATAGACTGGTACTACAAGTACTGTGGTGCGAGAATGCAAGAGGATACTCTTCCTGACTGAATCTTCGATAGGTCTCCATAAATCCAAAACTGAAGTCGAAAACAAAATCCAAAAGACGGAAGAGGCAAAAGAGAAGGAAAACTACTCAAAGTCACGAGAGATTGCACGAGAAAGCAAGAGGAGAGAGGCGGAATGAATCTCACAAGGGAACAACTGGCCATTAAAGGAAGACTGAATGTTCCGGATAACGAGCCTCAGGTGACAACAAGACAAAGGTGAAACCACTTAGGGAGGAGCGAACATCTCGCAGAAAGAGGAATGAAGGTGTGAAGACAAGTTCTGTCTCAATTCAGGGTCAGATCTTTGGAAGCATCCGGTCTACAAAGGTGTGTCATCTGTCAGTCGGTCGATGAAGGCCAGATCGTATCGGTCGCTGATAAATGTCCAGTCTAAAGATAATTTCATCCGCTCTTCCTACTTTTACCGTAATTTGAAAGCAAAGAATGATTAGCTGATGCTTGATTGTAAAGTTATTCTAATAAATGTTGTGTAGTAGAAGTTTTAGGCAATAGTAAACGCACAACATCTAATATAGTAAAAAGATGTAGTGGTAAAAGAGATAATAATCGTGGAAGAAATAATAATAGTAACATAAAGTTTATTTATTGTATGTGTCTCTTATCTAAAACTTTGAGACGCATCACCTTCATTCCTCAGATAATGAATGTGCTTTTGGAAAGAAAAATCTAAATGTCACCAGAGCCCGATGAATCTTGGGACAGCGAGGGCCGGGTCAGGAAGGATCCAAAGCGATGGATCCTTCCCAGCCATGGAAAAGTGGGCCGCATTTTTGGGTCACATTTGAAGGAGTCCTCAAAATGGGACAGGCCCTTGTCGTGCCGCTGCAAAATGTTACAGTCTTCAAATGTAGCCTTTGGAAAGATGCGGCCCCTAAATTGGGACACAGAGGAGGAGAAAGTACACAAGTGAAAACACAAAACAGGTGTGATGAGGGAGAGATGACTCCCCGGTGAAGCAGGAGAAGCAAATCCACAAGAAGCAGGTAATAGGTTATAACAAAAAAAAAAGCGGGGAGAACAAACTGAAAGTATGAGTTCCTACATTTACATGAAAAAGATAACAGAAACTGTGAGGAGGAGCGAGGACAGAGGTAACGAAAAGGCCAAGAGATTAAACAAGACAAAAGGTGGAGAACACTCACCTTGTTCTTAACAAGAAGAAATCCCCACAAATCCATCTGGCCTTGCCCCTGCATACATATTCTCTCTGTGCCAAAACAAGAGGGTTGTTCAATTCAAGCCACACAGGGCAGACTTAATAATTACTCTCACTTTGAACCCAATTTCCTGGCCTGGGGAAGTGATTGACAGATTGTATCCGTGGTGTCAGGGGGCAGCCACACCCATGCTGACTAAGGCAGAAATTAAAGAGCAGCAGGAGCTAAATTACACCTTAGCAAAGACCTCTGGCAGGAGGACGGAAAGGGGAGCATGATGAATGAGAGAAGGATGAGAAAGGTAGCGGTTGAGTCGCGTGGGAGCGCGGAGATGATTAGAGGAGTGGCTCACAAGAACCTTTGCAGCCACACTCAGATGCTGGTGGACACACGAACGCTCGCATGGAGGTAATGGCTCTGCTGTGCTTTCCGAGTGCAGAGGGAAAGACACTTAAATGCCATCACTACAGTTGGGATGCTATTTACTCCCTCACAAACACACTCATGCAGTCATCTCCGCTCCGTGCGCTACGTCATGCTCTCAGAGCACTCAGGCTTATGGGAGAGGAGCCGGCAGCCAGCAGAGTGGTACTGGGAGGGTATCGACATTAACCCTCCCGCGCCTAAGATCACGACAGAGTCAACCCTAACCCTACATGGTAATGGGTTCTCTATGTTAATACGGAATGTGAAAGCGAAGAAGTAATTATCAGGTCATGGAGGTGATGCTGTGCTGAAAACAGTGATACTAAATAATGGCAGGTTGAGCCTTAGTGGATGTGGTTAAATATCTATGCTGTACGTTCAAGACAACAAGTTAATGATCAGCCACCGCCAAAGGTCAAATGTCTTTGCTCCTGTCAGGGTGTCCGGATCAGAAAAATAACATTAAAAGGAAAAAAAAAGCAAGGAATGAAAGGAATGACATGAACGCTGAGGGAGAGTGAGTTCAATGTGGCGAAGGTTTGGGTAGTTTTATGGCCAATCATTCCTCTGGTTGACGAATATAATATGGAACCGTCAATGGCCGCTGCCGGGTCCGCCTCATGTTAGCAATAACCGAAAAACCATTTCATGGACCGTTTTACATCTTTATACCCCCCATAGATCTTAGTGCGAAAAAGAACTGGGTCGATTTTGGGAAAGGTTGGTTGTATATTTCCAACATCAGGGATATTTATCTCTAAAGGTTTTTGGGTCATAATTTCTCAATCCTCGGTCCAATTTAGTCGAAATGTGGTCCATATGAATCAACTTTAGGAGACATATCTTTCATATATCATATTCTGCTCTAGTAGTTCATATTTTACTCACAAGAGGGAGCTTCTTTTTTTTTTTATAAAAAACGCTGTTTTTTGGTCAGATCTATTCTAAATTTGGTGCACATGAATTGACTCATGGAGATCTGTCTTGTATACTTCATATTTATATCTAATAGTTCACATTTTAATCACTAGTTGGAGCTCTTTTATGAAAAACACTGTATTTTGGACATAACTTCCTAACCCTTGGTCCAATTTAGTCCGAATTCGCCTCATATGAACAAACTCAAGGACTTTTCAACAGTGTGTTAATTCTCCTTGTATGATTTCACACAAGGATATCTTTCTTGATATCTTTCTTGTCTCTATTATTGAGTCACCATGGGATCTTATCTCAGAGCATTTACTGACGTCATAGAAATAGTTGGAGTAAATACGGACTGTAAGAAATCATATATGTAACGACTATAATCCAAATTTGGGCATGAGAAGTACCAGTTGGTGACCCCTGCATGTTAGTTGAGCTCCATATTTCATATTAAGCACTACAATATTCATATTTTCTTGTTAATTATATTGACACAGACCCTCAAATGTACTCCCAGCCAAATGAGAAAGACTATATGTACTAGGAAAATAAATTTTCTGTTAAACAATTTGTTATTCTCCCAGTGATTTTAAACATTACCCTAGTCTTTTATAAAGTTTTATAGGTTCCAGGAACCGTATATGTGTGATCAGGAACCGCCGTAATGTTGTTCAATTCTTGAATTAAGCTGCTGACATTTTCTACTTGACTGACATTTTGATCAGGAGAGACATGTGACTGGACTAAAGGTAATTTATTACAGGAGATGATGAGTGATAATTAGTCTATAAGGAGCTCTCTGGTACTCAGACTCCTCAGTGGGATTGTGATCGATGGGCATCTGTCCGGACTAGTGTTATTATAATTGAGGTATTAATTAAACAAAAAAATGACAATATAAAATATAGTTATATATATAGTTAATATAGTAAAAAAAATGACAATGTCCTTATTTTTGTGAATTCAGGTTTTATTCTGCAGTATATTTTCATGTGCTATGTTGAATGACCACCATCAGGTGGGATCAGCACCAGCCACTCTGTTGGGAAGGGGGAGCATGAGCTTGTGCAGTAGAACCCGAAAGATGGAGCACTAAATTTATGATACCAGAGGAAGCTCTGGTGAAGACCTCAGTGGACGGGAAATGTAGATCAATGTGAAAACTGGGAAAAAAGACCAAGTGAACCATCTCGTAGGTGATTCTATCCAAAGGTTCCGTCAGGTCAATGATAAGAGACAGGGGTGATTCTAGGATTAAACCTTAAGGGGGGGCTTCATTGACATTGACATGACATTCATAGGGTGCCTTGCAAAGGGCGCCCAGTCAAATCAATAATTCTATTGGATGGCATTCTTTGAACTATATATTGATTAACTAAAATAACCTGATGTCTGAAACTATCACTTTTCATTGACTAAAACTAGATTAAAATACTTCACTACTGTTTTCTTAAGTATGGTTTATTTATTACATTAATAGTTTATTTATAAAAAAAACAAAAAAACAACAACATTTAAAACAAAAAAGCTTACGAAAATGATCAGTAGGCCAGACGCTGGTGGCGGTGGCGGATGACTGCTCAGACAGGTTGATGAAATAATGAAGCTATGATAACCTGGGTGTTGATGGGTAGGTGGCGGGGGGGCGTAACAGCAATGGAGGTGTGTTGCTGTTGTATTTGATAGACATAACCAGATGATGAGAACAGCTGATATCTCAGTTGAGTGCCTCGGACAATGAAGAAGGAAATCTGGACCGAGCACGTCTGAGCGGTGTGATGATGATGGTAGCACTGTGCTAAAGGATGGTCTTCTTGACTGGACTTTCAGTAGAGCATCATATTGCCAGAATAGAACAGAAGAATGTTTGTGTTGATATGGAAATTGATATTATTCATAGTGCAGGCCATTGCTGTCCAGTGGTACGAAATCGCACTTACTGTTTTTCCAGCTTTCTTTGGATGAAACCGAACCCACTTTTATACGATAAAAGCCTTGCTGCCAATGCTGGCTAGCTTATTCTTGTTACATTTGTGGTCTGAGTAACAATAAATTCGAGAATAAAGGAAGTGGGTGTGGTTTTGTCTAAAGCAGATTGAAAAAACAACACATGATGCCAGTCTATGGCCGCTTTGTGATGGTTCACTAAGTGTTTGCCGCTCACATGGACTGTGATCCAGCAGTTTACCTCTACCAAGTGTCTACTCCAGACTCTGGGGTGCTTCAAACCCAGAGAACCATGCCCCGCTCCAAATGTAATAGAACTTGTAAAATTACAACAGTGTTTTCGTAAGGCAATCGAATACCCTGTTAACCATTCCTTTTTGAAATTTGTTTTGGGCGATCGGGTCACAGATAGAGAGTGAGACACATCACTAAATATTAGCCTAAACGACCTACAAGACACATTGCGATCCGATCACTCAAACCACTTGCTGAGGCGGTCTGGGACGAATTTGCCCTCATATATTTTGTAATGTAAACGTCGATGTGGAAAATACGTCCTCAGAGCCAGACGTGGTGGTTGTTCTGGCGGAAGCACGCAAAGCTTAAAGAGAATGGACTTTATAAAGAACTTGCAAGCTTTATCTTTGTCCGGTCAGTCTCAACAGTTGGAATAACATAATAACATATATATTAGCTCTTGGAACATAGTTGTTAGCTATCCCATGCTAGCTAGCTAAACAAAGCTGGCGTGAATGGTAACAATAGGCGAAAGTGATGAAGGTAATCAATGCAATTCTGACTTCAGCTATCAGTGGTTGTAAAGTTATGGCTAATTGGTGCATAATGTAAAATCACACTCATCATGGCGCATTCATTTATTATATCTATATCCCATCCCCTGATCCTGGTAAACCTAATGTAGCTGCCACATGAATACCATTTTGGGTGGTTTAATGCAGTGCTAAGGCATCATATGAATTGCTATTTGGGGGCCCCCCCTATTCCAAAACTCGGTTTAGCAGCCCCAAAAGTATGCCTGATTTGCCTCCACTGATGAGGCGCCTCTTCCTCAAGCTGCCAGCCTGGTTTCAAGGGGCCTTGACTGGAGCAAAGCCTTCAGAACAGGCTCTTCACCTGGAGAGAGAGAGGTTAGAGAGGGCAACACTGACACACACATTCACATGTTCATTCACACCTACATAGGCTCTGACACAAACGCAGAAATACAAGACCCACACACACACATTTCCTAAGCCCTCACACACTCACAACCTACTTCACATGTAGAGCAGCATTCCCAGCTGAGTGCCACTCTCCAACCTGGCAATTTCCGCAGAAAGAGAATCCAGCTAAAGTACACATGGCACCATGCTGATTTCACAACAGGAGGGGGGGCGAACGGCAGGATGGCCTCGCTAAAGCTCTCGTTACTGATCCGGCAAGACCCAACTCCTCTGTTTCAATGGCACTCTATCATTTGCACTTACGCGTGCTTGCATAGGTGGGGCTAGATTGCACAAGTTTCCGTTTCTTACGGTCTGGCTGCAGCAGTGATGAATGGCGGCGGCACGTCTTATTTATCTGATGCATATTTACACACCTCTGTACTTTATTCCAGTGAGTGATGAAGTACACACATGCCCGGATACAATTGATACACTGAGACAATACTCATGCCCACAGCAGCATCTGACAATGATGTTTTGGGTGACATTTAGTTTCTAGGTTGCACAAGATGCTACTATAAATGAATCATGAGTAAATCTGTGAGGTGTGAATAATAGATGGGAGGAGAGGTAAAAAACAAAGGAGCGCTCTTATTATTTGTTAATAAGACACTCTGGAGCATCACTAACTAGATCTCATTAACAATATGCACGCAGGTATGCATATGCGCACACCAAACCACACACACACACACACACACACACACACAAACACATTTTGCACACACTCTACATGCCAAACACATGCACAATTTCCTCATCCTGCATGACTATTTTTACCTGTGAAGACTGTCGTTGCCTAGCACTCTGTAATTACAACCCACACTCCACCAACGAATGATTAGAAGCAATGATGGATGGGTTTACACTGTCACCTAAAGATGCCTCGGTGCAAAACTAATTATGCGCCGATACATGTGTCATACGGCTGATACATGTCCTCTCGGCCTCCTGCCATAACCGTGGAACGAGTGCGATAACGGCGGCCGACGTGTCTCCTGTTGATCATCAGATAAGAGATGATGAAGCAACTCAACTGTTGATTGCTCTTCGCAGCTCAGCTGTATCTCATGTAGAGATTACCAGAATGACGTAATCTCGATTTTTTTAATAGATCTGTTTGGAAATGAGTTAAGTTGAAAATTTAAAAAGGCTGTGGTCGACTACGGTTTTCTTGCCTTAACTTCTATAGAGAGGATACTTCAGAACAGGTAAAAAAAATATTGGTGATTTTAAACACTTGTGTTTCCTCTCATCATTACTAAACTAGTGGACAAGATCCATCAAGGGTGTTTCTTATTGGAGCCGGTTCTGAGATTTGCCAAACCCAGATGAAATGACCTTGGCCCCAAAAACGGTGGCTAACCAAAAGCTCTCCGGGTTAAAAGCAAGAGGCAGTGACGTCAGATTGAAGGCGGGGTTTACGTAGCCAAAGTTTTTGGCCGCCATGTTTGAGAAGCCTAAGCGAGATAACATCGCAACTACCTGAAAAACCAAAAAAACGTGTAACTAAGTTATTTTCATCGTCCTTGGTTTGTTTTTGAGCCCTTTGGTACAGTTATATCGATCAAGCTTTTATTTTTGGTACTGCTGCAGACGTCAGTGTTAATTTGCATATTTTCTAAACATTTAGGTCAAATATTTAGATTTTACATTTAGATTTAGATTTAATATTTGGCGCTAAATGTGGCAAAATGTTGCTGTTAAAATCTGCATGTCGTACTTTTCCAAACTGGTCCCCGTCGGCAGAGATGTTATCTCAAACAGACTTGCTGCCATGTACAAGTTCTGGGAGTTGATCACAGTCCTGTTCTGACACGAAACATTTTTCAGGAACTTTCACAAATGGGTCACAGATTCATTCCTTTGCTCTTCATTGGTCATTAGCAGCAGGGAAAGTAGGTGACTGCGGCCAGCTGGGATGAGGATGGTCCGGTCTCGCTCTCTCTCAATCGGGTCGGGAAAGGTTTGGCACAGTTCAACAAAATTCGATGTAATAACTGTGAAAATAGCCTAAATTGTGTATTATTCCGTTTTCAAAAACATATTATTTCCTTGTAACAATGTTTTGCTTTGTGGCCCATTGCTGGATGGGGATCCAGTGGAAAGGTACCGCTACATACGGGACAGGCAGGTACCTCTGCGGAGGCTGCAGATGGGCTCAGATATTTCCCTCAGGCCTACAGCAAAAACAGTAGTTTTAAGATCTCAGAGTTAAACCCTTCAGCATTGGTTTTTCAATCTCAAAAGTTTCATTTTAACTCCCTTTGATCTCATACTGATTGACCTCATTGGTGTTAGTCCAACTCTGCAGAGGTGCAATTAAGCTCCGCCCAAACGGAAAATGATGGTGTGGTAAATTAAAGAGTCAGCTTGAGTAGGGGAGCTGAGAGCCAGACTGTTGAGCAAGAGAACTGAAGGGGACAATACCTCCCCCTACTTACATATCCCGTATGTCCTCAAGTTCATGTGGGAATAAACCCATCCTATTTGATTAAGAAACAGAATGGGGGGGTCTAGGCATAGAGAGTTGGTTGATTGATTAAATATGCATTTAGAAATGTATGAGAATAAAAGCATAGTGTAGTAAATTAGCTACATGCAGGCCTTTTATTGTTATTTATGAGTTAAAATACAAGTTAACACTTTATTACTACTTACAGTGTGTCAGTAGCCAAGTAAATATATACATATAAATACAAAGTCAGTTTAACACAAACAAAGGTTACCTGATCACCGGTACAGTGTTGACGAGAGTTATAACTTTGTGAGCGGTGTTAATACAACACTAAAGTAGTTATTCAGTTATAAACACTGGCTGAGTTCATTTCTATCTCTGAGGGTGTTCGTTTTGCCATTTCAAATTGCATGCAGTTGAGTTTTAATGTGAGTCCGGTGTGCAGCACTAGCCTCACCCTGCCGCCCTGCCCCAGCAGCTGGGATGGAGATGGTGAGGTCCATGGATCATAGGTTTCACAGACTGTCAGTCAGACTGTCCTTGTCCTTTATGTAGTTTCTGCCAAGGTTGTGGAGTCTCGTCTACCCGAGGTCAGACTCAAACTCAACCAATTTAAGCAACTTAATCCCTCTTTAATGCATATTATAGCCTTTTCATAATTATCATGGCTGTATGTCTTCTAGATGGACCCTCTTGAGGGTGATCACAATATTTATAGCCTTTCCTTTTCATCGCCAGAACATATAGTTCCACGATACCTCTCAAAAATGGTTTGAAAGTAATTTGGAATCTCTGTGTCGCTATGTAGAAAAATGTTTGATCTTGATTTTGGAAGAGGGGATGGGTGGCGCTTATATATGGAAAGTGTGACTGTGGGGTGTGTGTGCATACGTTTGTGATTGCCGCGGCTGCAGCTGGGGCTGTGGGCTGAGTAATTGCCTGTCTTGGTAGAGAGATCGTGGTAGCGAGTAAAGAGTCAAGTGCTCTCTTCCTGCTGTATACCTCATTTGGATTCCACATACTAGCTAGCGAGCTAACGCCAGCCTTGGGCCTGTATTATTCATAGCTTGACAGATAGCTCTCACTAAAAGCATTGGAACTGGGCCAGGTAGTGATGGAACGACAGGGGGAAGCAGCATCGCTTGTAGCCCACTCCCCACCCGGCAGGAGGAGTGGAGAGGACAGGATACAGGACATAAGAAAATTGAAGCTAGAATGGAGCAGCGGGGAGAGTAACGGTTTTATCAGGTGCGAGGGAATGTTCAAATGGGATAAGAGAAGGAGTCAGGATGTGGAGATGAAGAGGCTGAGGAGGTGAAAAAGGGGACAAAGAGTGGGGAGGGGAAATAAGGCAGAATTATGACGAAGTTACGAGTGTTGCTACAAGACGTTAAAAGCGCAGCTTACATTATAACAGATATGGAAGATGAGTGCACCGTTTCAAATAGCGGAGAGAGAGGCCCGGGAAAAGAGGAGAACAGGCAGCCATCCACCCCCGCCAAGCTCAGCAACCCCTCTGTCTCCATGTGCAGAACCAGATAAGGTTGCATTAATCAAAATCTGCCACTTCCCTTTCCAAAAAAACCCCGTCTCTGCCATCAACCCCCCTCTGTGAAATATCTGTCACTGAAACGGAAATTTCCATATTTAATGAGAAAGCTTTATATCACCAAAAAGGCAATGTGGGCTGAGGGTGAAAAGAACAGAGTTGTTGGATCTGTCAGCTCTGTCATTAGCGCCTAAACTTTAGACGGCCTGTGGCACCTCTGGGTTCATTTCAGTTGGGTTCTGACACCATTGTTATCATTTCACCAATCCGATGACGCCGGACTGAGATGGGTCCTTGTTTTTATTTTTTTCTTAAACTACAGTCACCAGTGTAGTAATAGTTTATTATAGCTGTATCTCAGAGATGAGGCGACCTATTTTTCGGGAAGAGGTGGCGTATATATGAGCTAAGAGATCAACCAAAAGTTTAATTTGGATTTGAGAAGTATAAAGCTACTAACAAAACTGGGAAGTACAAATATGCTGCATTCACACGCGAGGATTCTACCATTTCACACAAGTGACACAAAAAACTTGTGTTGATAATTTCAGAAAAACATCATGTAAATGATCGTCAATAGGACATGGATGAGGAAGTTGAGGACAAGCTAATCATAGCATCATGTGGATATACCAAGCTGTCAGAGTGGCAAATGCAACACATCCATTGTGTTTACTTAGGCACGCCAGGAAATGAGTGAGTAGTTGCTGTGACACTGATATGAATATAACAAGTAAAGTAAGTTTGGTGTCAACGCAGCATGAGAAGTGTGTTACCTTAGGTTTAATAGATCCTTCAACCTCAGTTACTTGGATTTGAAGAAGAACTTGGGGTCAAGCATGGTTATAATGGTATAAGCATGGCAAAAGGGGCGTAATGTTTTGCGTAGCGGCGCCAGCGTCTGGTTTGATGTCTTTGCATTTTTTGTCAAGCAGAATTTTCTCATGAATGGATTAACTTGCGGGGAAACATTAATTAAGAACTGAAGAAGCCTCTTGGATGAGAGAGTTCAAGCCTTAACAGAAGTCTGGTAAATAATCACCTGGGGACAGCCCCATGTCAACGCACCTGGACTTGCCCTTCACCAGGTCACCCTACGTGAAATGACCTGCGTACACATGAAAGCTCAGCGAGACCATGTCAAAACTACGTTGTCTGACCTGCATCTCAGTCTCGGCTTTAGTAATAAGACTGTTTTCCAGCCGCATATTCTGTGCTGACATAAGCCTCTAACGCAATTTAGCCACACTCTAAAAACATTTCCAAACCCAAATTCACAGTGGCGTGAACATGCGACTCCTCTCGTCATGTCCTCCTCGCTGGTGCTATTTGTTTATTAATTCCCTTTGTAATTTCCTCCCCTTATTTGCTTATGACAAGGCTGCAGAATACTTTGCCGACATTTCCGGCGTCAAACAAACAGGTGGTGTTTACACTTTTTTTTCATCCTCCTCGTTTTTTTTCCCTGTGTTTTTAAAAACTGCCTCCCCGAGGAAAGACATCAAAGGGAATAACAGATCATGTGCGGTGGGTGTGGAGCGTTCCTGGGGGTGATGGGCATGAATGGAGGAGGGGCAAGAGAAAGAGAAGGCTGGGCGGGTGAAGGGGGCCAGGCAGATGCTCAGGACCTGCTCTAGGCTGGGCACATTTTGACCTCTAACCCCCCCCTAACCTCCGCAAGCCGTCCACGATCTCAATCTCCCCTCACCGTCAGCCTTCCCTTCAGAGCAGCTGCCAACTAAATTACATCAATGTCACAAAGCCCATCTCGTCCGCCGGGGAAATGGAGCCCGCTTAACATGACGCAGAGCATGAATCAGTGTGTAACACGGGAAGGGCAGACATTGTAGTCTGTAAGTTCATGCATATATTAACTATGATGTGTGAGGGGAGTGCCTTTCAATATCGGAATATGTGTGATCGCCACAGAAACATGCTATAAGTGACTGTGAGGGTTGGTCGTCTTGTTCATACTAGTAAAATCTAGCTAACATATAAATTAGAGTTATACTGGCGTCATGAAATTCTCCTGATTGAACAGCCCAAATTAAATTTTGTTATGTCCAAAAAACAGGTGTTTTCAATAAGAAGCTGCCCACAGTGAGTTAAAAATGAACTATTGGACTAACTGGATAAATACAAGGTAGACCTCCTCAAGCCGATTCAAATGCACCAAATTTGGACTAAATGAGACCAACGTTTAAGAAGTTATAAGAAAAATCGACTGTATTTTCGTAAAAGAAAGCTCCCCCTAGTGAGTAAAATATGAAGTATTATCGTGAAACAGGATATATATAAGAAAGATCTCCTCGAGTTGATTCATATGCTTCATATTTGGACTGAATAGGACCAAATGTGGAGAAATGATTGCCCGAAAACCTTTTGGAGATTAAGCTCAGAGTCAGATATATACAACCGACCTTTCCTTAAACCAATCCAGTTCTTCCTCAAACTGAGGTCTATGATGGTATAAAATATGAAAACGATCCATGAAATAGTTTTTGTGACTGTCAATTGATGGTGGCAACTTTTCGTGGATATAATAAAAGATATTCTTAGTAGTTTCTTTAGATGTTTTGAATTTCTTAGTTAGAGTCCCAAAATTACAGCAAAGTCTAAAACTGGTACATTTTTATCACCTTTATCATCTCGTTCAAATGTGTACATACCAGCAAATATGACCATAGTCAAATATATACTAACCATATTCTAAACAGTTTGTCTTGATATTTAGAATTTCATACCGTTTTAATTTTACGGTGTTTCAATGGAGAAGGGATTTTAGGGGCGAGCCGTAATGGTGGTCATCGCTTCTAAAGCATATCTGGTAAACTGTACATACCAGCTTCACAAAATACCATCCATGAATTTACTGTGATATGTGGTTGCGCTTTTTTAATTCATCATTTTATCTGTGATAGTTTATTATGTAAAGGGTTTGGGGGTTTTTCAGAGGTAGTTACACCCCGGAGTAATCAGCTGTTTATCGCAGTACCAACACATAACGGCACTCACAGGTAATTTAGTTTCACCTATATTGGTTATTGCTGGACTTTGGAAGAAAGCCGAAACGCCTGGAGGGAATCCACACATAGAAGGGGAAAGAACGGAGAACCGTTTGATATTTCTATTATTCTACAAATTTCATTTTTGGAGATGAAGGTGACTCTGATGTCATCTTCTCCATAGCATATATCCAAAACAGTATCTGTGCTCACAGAGGAATGGGGGATATGTCTTACTGATGCATTGGCTGTGTAATGTTTTGAGATGTCAGTGGGATATATACTCCTGTTGTTATTTCACCAGATCCAATAAATAAATGTGAATCGCCACCTGAATATACTTTTAATCAATTTCCTAAAAATACTTGTACCTTTTAAGCAATACATCAGTAAAAAAAAAAAAGTTGGCTGGGGACTATTAAGCAGAAGATTTGGGCATATTTATTCCCGGGAGTTAACAGAATAACATAGAGGGATACCGAGCAGTTACCACGCTCGTAATGAAGTACCGTTTCACCCAGTGCGGCCGTGCTGCTCATGGATGGCTTTTTAATTGTTTTCAGACAACAATGGAGCCGTACGGCACCGAGGAAGCAGCCGATCCAAAGTGTAATATCATCCTGACGGATTCTACGAATGTCTACGGTTTTATTTTGTCCTTGTTTTGATTGTTATAAACCCTTTAATATCCTATCCAAGAAATATCATTTCCATAATTGATGATGACCTCATCGAAAATGAATAATAGAATTAGCTCAGCGTTTTGGAAAAAGCTTGTTTTTCAGAAAACTGTTTGACCTTCATCAGTCTTATTTTTGTTGTTGTTGTATCAGGTTAAAGCAATCTGTTTAAAAGTCCTCTCCTGCATTAATATGGGGGGGGGGGGGGGTAATGCCTCCTTCTAGGTGGCCCCCTGACCTGTGGTGTCCCCCAGGGCGCCATCCTTGGCCCCTTACTCTTAAAGATATGCATGCTGCTACTGCGTCATATTATAAATACATTCTATTTATTTAATAATAAGAAATAATGACTCTAAATGTGGTAGACCAAACAGTTGAGCAGGACATTTAAGGGGAACTTGATCCTTTGAGATGTTTTTTTGGGCAAAAATTGCCACCTCAGCAGTTTGAAGACGGCGTCCCACACTCATACTGGAAAGTAGTCTTCTCTACTTTCTGGCATTTTATATTGAAAATACGATTAACTGACTTAATAACGAACAATGAAATCGATTTTTAGAGCCCTACTTTTACTTTTGTGACACATTCCTGTCAAGTTCAACTATTTAATGTTGTGTATTTGTCATTATTTTTATTAGGGAAATTGTAGTATACAGAAATGTGTAAATTTTGTGAAATAGATTTTCATCCATTTTAAAGAGTTTGAATGTCTGCATGTGTGGATATGAGTGACATCTGAGCTAGAAACAAATTCATAACATATACAACAATATTATTATTTGGCATATGATGATACAATCTTTGGATAATACATTAATACTGTCATTATCAGCAATACATATTGTATTATCACGTGATATAATGACCCAGTAGCATAACCTCAGCATTGTTTAATACTTCATCCCTTTACTTATCACATACGGTCATACACACGGCAACTTAGTGAAATTATTCCTCTGTATTCAAGCCATCCCTGAGGATGGGAGCGTTTGCCCCCTTTGAAGCGCTTCAAAGGTTTACGACACGTAGACTTGCTGTGGCTCGAACCCTGTACCTTCTGATCTTCCGAGTGGGAGACGGCCGCTCTACCCACTGCGCCACAGCCGCCCAGTGACATTTATTGAGTATGAGAAGCAAATAATTGATGAAGAGAGAACATTTACAATCTGCGCTCTGCTTTTCTAATCATTCCCATCATCTTTTCTAAATAGGAAGCCACTATGATCCTCCAGCGGGGCCCGCATACACTAATGGACAAGCTGCAGGAAGGAACTGCGTCTCTAAAATGGCTGCTGGGCTAGCAGCTAACTAGCTGGCCTGCGAGTCGAGGTGATTGATGGAAGTCATTACGCTGGTGGAGATGCACCTTACCTGGCTAATCCAGGAGTGGGTTTAGTCGAAGGATGACAGATAGCTGCATTACAGCCCCAGAAGCTGCTGCCGCATGAGTCCTCTTCCTCAGTGCCTCCTCCACCAAATCATGCAAAATAGCTGAATCCCAAACCCCAGTTTCAGACTTGAATTCCGGATTCTCAAAACAAGTGCTTAAAAACATTTACAGGCCAATAACGAGCCTGTACAATCATTTCAACACCTGATTGAATGCTTTACCTGCCTCTTTACCCGCTCACCTGTCGAACCTGGTGCATCCTCTCCATTCAACCGTTGCTCTTGACTGAAGTCTACCGACAAGGCTAAGTTTGCTAAATCAATTAGCAATTAACCGATTTGGTTTGGAAATCACTTTTGTGTTCTGCATATTAATTTGGCATAGGTTTTTACGCCAGATATCCTTCCTGACGAAATCCTCCCCATTTATCTGGGCTTTGAACGAGCACTAGAAGTGAACCGGGTTGTGACCCTTTTGTGATATTCTCCATCTTAACCTCCATGTTAGACACTCACAGTAGCAGGACTGTGTATAGTAGAACAGTGGATCCAGCTGCAACGAAGGGGCACCAAAAGATTGTCATTACTGGCAATGCTAGCTGGACAATTGTGAGTAAGAACAGAAGCCATGTTTGTTGTTTCTATTATTATGGCAAAGTTAAGTGTTTTCTTACATGTGACTCAGACATGACCATGACATCATCAGACAGTCACTGAGCGACTCACCCGATCAAGTCAGGACAGAGAGCAAACCACCGCAGTGAACCTCAACCTTCTCAAGTCTCTTCAGGCTGAGGCGTGTTCATTCGACAGCCATTTTCATGTGTTAGTACCATCGAGGCATTTGACAAAGTTGTTCACGCATGTATTTGTTAGTCTGAAAACGCTAACTCTTAAGGAATGCTCGTACAAATATTCTGCATTTTTGATGGTTAATAGGCGTATTTAAGTCTTGGGGGAGTTTTATGCTGGGGTCACTTGTTGTCACTCTGATGCTCATGTACAATAATGTGAAATTGTTTGGCTGCGCAGCAAAGAAGAAATAAATAAATGTTAACAGAGGTGTAGCATAAATGAGAGTATAGATTGTATAAAAACAAAAAAGGTCCAAGCTGCGCCTAAAAATATACACTGAGATTCAAAAAGAGGTTAAAACCTCTCTTGCTCCATTTCTTTATTTTCTTAAAAATATTTTGGTGGTATGATGTCATTCTATAAATGAATGAAAAACATTAGTAAGATAAAACATTTTGTTTAAGTTTAAATGAGCGGTTTAACTGTTGGCGGTTGAACACTTTTGCCAGGCACAGTATATATTCTCGTTCTCATTAAAGGCTGGGCCCCCCTATAGCTCTGATCCTAGAACCGCCCCTGGATGTAATCGCTTTTTTTGATGTGAGCCATGTGACGTGGAAAATATTACATTTAAATATAACATTTTTCAGTAAATCCAAGCGGACGTGTAATTTCAGGACACACAAACATCGTATATGTTTCGCTGCCACTGAGGATTATTTTAGCACTGCAACTGTGTGTGTGTGTGTGTGTGTGAGTGTGTGTGCGTGTGGTTGTGTGCGTGCGTGAGGCATAGCAGCTGATATGTGAGCTGGAGCCTGAGACGCCAGAAAACGCCCCAAATTGCAGCGTCTGCCATGCGCTGAGCCTCCTGCACCAAGACACTGTCTTTTGTTCTCCCCTGCTAGCGGGAGAATTCTGACAGCTCTGAAATGATCCTCGCTCCTCTTACACGCACACACACGCACACAATCACCACACACACATTTCTCCTTTTCTTCTCAGCTACTGTACTATAGATTTCCCAGTTTTGCGTACACACAAAAGAGGTATACATACACACATGCACATATTCTCCCAGAGCCTAGCTTCCCCTCGCCACCTCCTGTTTTCTCTCCATGTCTGTCTTTCTGGCTCATTTTTTTCCTCACTTGCTGGATGTGTGGATGGCGAATCCCTCATGGATTTCTGGAGGGTATCACCATGGAGACGGGGCTCTGCCACACGTGTCTATAGATCCTCCTGCTGGGTAGGGGGGCACAACCAGAGGGGGTGCATTCCCTTCATATGCAGTCTGCACTGCTTAGAGAGACAACAATGGGCTGAGGCGGAGGGAGATGTTGGGGAAGAGAGGATGGGGGGCAACGTATATGAGGAGAAGGAGCAACGCAGGAGGGAGAGCACGAGTTGAGAGAGAGGAAAGCGTTGAGAGGAGTCTGAGGAAGAGGCAGCATCATCCCTGTGTCAGGGAGACAAATTATGTGTGTTGCTAATGACTGGCTAAAGCTTTTGCCCCTGCTGAGAACAGCCGCTAATATGACTGCTAATAAAAGCGCCGTGGAACGCCATGGCATTCCAGCAGTCGCTCAACTGTCACCCAAAATAAGCCAAACAGGAGCCCTCCTTCTCGTGGAGCACCGCTCTCCTCCCTCACGTCAAATCTGCAGGAGTGGGGCCATCCTGCGACGCTCCCAGAAGGTTATTTCAGCATTAAGGGGCCTCTTCAACGCTGCGTAATAGAATTTGTTCCATCTTATAATGCTGAGGAAGCCCACTTCAAAAAATATGAAGTGGTCTTTTTGTGATCTGTGCTGCTTTCTTCTGCACTCCTCCTGGAGGACTGTCAGCCTCTACCGAAGGACAAGGCGAGGGAAACCTAAGACTGGTGCAATATTTCCTCATCCCTTCATTTCTTTGTACAGGGAACACATTTTATTTTATTTTCTTGCATTTAAGTGCCACCAAATTATTTCTGGAATTTAGATTGCCCAGCGCAGAGAGTGGGTTGCGTTGCCTGTGATGACGGATGTTATAACCAAGGTCACACAGCGACAGAGTCGGGCATCGTGGGATGGAGGTGGCTTAATCATCAGGACGCTGAGGAGCGTCGGGAGGGGCGAACGCACCTCTCACTGTGTCACGCCAACCCGACAACGCCTCCTCACAGGTTTAATGAGAAGTCATTTACATCTTCTGGGAAGAGGTTCGGAATATCTGCTCCACTGTAAGCTACACTTAGCATGTTACTCTACATGAGCCTACCTACTCTTGGTGCCGGTCCCAAACCCAAGTAAATGGGAAGGGTCGAGTCAAGAAGGGCTTCCAGCTTAATATCTGTGCCAGTTAAAAAAGGTGGATAGAACAATCCTCCGGGGGAGATAAAGCTCCCCCTGGTGTCTGAAAAATGTAACTTATCCTTCCCAAAAACCTACCCAGTTTTCCCTCTCAGTAAAATCAATGTGGGTATAAAAATCTGAAAATTATACGTGCAATAGTTTTTGAGTTATCACCTTAACGGAAAAGATCTGTTCCGGCTAAACAGCTTCTAGTATGTCTTTGATTTTCACATTTCCGTTCCCCCACTTGTCTTTCACCTTCCCATGATCCAGTCCCAGTACGCTCTTGTAAAAGATGACGTTCTTTTCAAGAGCAGTGCTATTTCTCCCAGGTTGCATTGCAATTTACCACGTGTCACTCTTTGACGTTAATATGTTCGAAAACTGTTCAGATATAACTGTAAGTTCACGTCAAAGCTTTACAGTGAAGCACACATGGAGGGAGATGGGGGCTGAAGGCCATCCCTGCCCCCTCCTCTTCCTCCTCCTCCTCCTCCTCATCTATTTTACCCACCTATACTCCTCTCCTGCCAGCCCTCCCGACTTGGCAGCTGCTAACCTGCTGGGACCGGCCCTTGATTTATTTGGAGAGGGCCCTGGAACGGAAGGACCAGGATGAGTGGCATTTTAATGTGCTTTTGAGATGTTTGGTCACAAGCACTATTGATCACAGTGCTGCGCTGCACAGCCCCACTCCCTCACCGTCCCACAGACCCTCATGATGCCCTGGGGGAGAGGTCTGGCTGTCAGGCAGGGAATGAGTTTCCATGTGGGTTTAGATTAATGAAATGAGCCCTCTGTGTGCGGGGGGTACAGGGGGTCAGAACATTAAGGAATCCCTGTGCTGGGTGAGATTGAGCCTGCCAGCTGACTGGACCCGTACTGACTGATGGACATGCAGGACTAAAGGGAGAGGGCGGTGTGTGCGTGTGTTTGAGGGCTGGGGGGGTGGAAAGGCTACTGGACTGTGAGACACACTGAGATGAAAAAGAAAGTAGTTTTCAAGGTCGAATTCACACCTGAAAGTTTGAACCCAAAGTTTGAAAATGGCTTGGGTTTAGGTTATATTTCATATGTACCTACATGGCCCGGAATTCATCTGATTCATATTGTGATTCTAAATTATTATTTTGAGGCACTACTTCAAACGGCACCAACTTTAAGTGCAGTTCTAATCCCTCACATTTGTAGATTCTTCAGTCTTCACAGAAAATTTAATACATTTTCAGCGTTATTATGTTTTTTTACTGTTAACTTTTGATTTCTTTGTCGGACCATATCCTTATTATATAGAGTTGGGTATTGCAATGAATATTCATATTTCTGTATTTGATAGCCTATTATGATACCTATTGATACATTTTGCAAACTTCATTTTTTGACATTACACGCAGAGAAAATGGATGAAATACAGCAAGTCATATTTTTACTACTTAGAATATTTTCAATTATGCTTTATGAAGCACTCGTCAAAAAAAACCACGAATGGGGATTGTTTCATACTTTTTTAGTTTAATTAAAGATATTGAAAAGAACTCCTACTGCTCTGCATTTTCATAGATATTAAATATTGAAAATAAAGTGTGTGGAGTTTGCATGTTGTCCCCAGTTTCTTGCGTGGATTTCCACCAGGTTCTTCGGCTTCCTCTCACAATCCAAAATATTGCAAAAGAGGTGAAATGGTGAATCTAACCCTGCCTCTGGGTGTGAACGTGAGCATGAATGCTTGATGTCTCTATGTGTCCTGGAAGCCCTGACAGGAACTCTTGACTTACTAGGGTGTATATATCATTCTTTATGCTAGTAGTTCCTATTTTACACTCCAGGGGGAGCATAATTCACTGAAAACACAGTTTCTCGGACAGGACTCAAAAACCATTGCATGGATTATTCAAATATACATATATGAAATTAGTTCGATGAATAACTTCTTTTGGAAAGATAGGTTGTATATTTGTGACACTAGGGGGAGCTTTAAATCCAAATGTTTATATATACACCAAAACTTGGTGTATATATAAACATTTCTACATATTGTTTAAGAACTCAAAAACTATTCTTATGGATACATTTTCAACTTCATAACCCCTAGATCTTAGTGCAAGGAAGAACTGGATTGATTTTTGGAATGGTGGGTTGTATTTTTTGACACCAGGGGGAGCTTTAGTTTTAGTCAAAAGTTATACACCATAATTTCCCAACCATTGATCCTATTTATTCATACTTTGGTGCGTATGAAGCGACACAAGGAGATCTATCATGAATCTATCATCTTTCACTCAGTTCATATTTTACTCACTAGGTTGACCTTCTGTTTTTTTCACCAAAAAGTACTGTGGACATAACTTCACATTTAATTGTAGAAGTTCAATCAGTGGGATTGCTTGCACAACGCAGCGGGTTGGGGACTCTTTGGGAATATGTATCATAGTTATAAACCATGTCACTTTGTTGAGTTCTGTGGCTTTGGGGATACTTTTACAAAGTATCCCATCAGCATTATCGTGTGTAATCCTTCCCTTCCATGCCTAGTTACTGTGTTGTTACTCCAAGTAGCTGTTACTCTGAGTTTTTCTACTATTTAGGGACCCAGTACATGACATTTTGCATTCCATGTTTTTATCAGCGATACCAGGGAAAGATATGAGTTACGGGTGTTAGTGTATTATATTCATCTTGCAACCTTGCCTTTAAAAGTCCAGTGTGTAAACTTTGGCCAGGGGGAGGGGCTGCATTCCGCTGCTTATTCTTGTTCCAAATTATAAGTAGGATTCTTCATTTGTCAAAAATACAGTAATAACTTAACGCAAAATCCCTCTCCTTCTGTACCAACATGGCCGCCTCCATCTGGAAATCAGGACCCGCTCCATGGAGATAAAAATGTTTTCTCTAAGCAAACATTTAAAAAAAATTATTTTACTTTCAGCTGAAAGTACACAAAAATACCTAGTAATGAATATTATCTTGCATTTATTCAAAGAGATACCACTAAATACCCTTTGCATCTTAAAAAATTAACCTTGAAATACCTGACCTCCTCCGCTCTGTGAATGTTTCAATGCCTTGATTTAACTCCCAGTTAACGGTCCGAAAGTGTGAAGTCTTTTCAAACTGTAGAGAAACTGAACCACATCAAGGCCTCTTCTATTGTTTGACTAAAATCTGTCTGTTCGATCCAGATCATAGACCAGGGGGAGGTTTCACACCTGTAATTTTAGCCAGGATCAAGCCGAAAAGTCCAAAACCAGCGAGACAGGTATGAAGGCGCCGCAAGACTGTGATTCATCATCCTAGAATTCCACCGTGGCCTTTTCCAACGTCACTCCACCACAAAAGCTGCGCACATTGACTAACAGCTTACATTTTCTTGCACCCAGCCTTGTGCCTTTCATTCACATCAGGTCTTACTCTAAGTAGCGCGGCGCCGGGGAAACATCCAGAGGTTGTAAAAATAGGAGCCAGGGATATTTCACAGCCGAGTGAACATGCCCAGAGCGTGTTTAGTTCTTTTACACTACAGCCTGGACAGGGAGTTTATTTGATGGCCGAACCACTCAGCAGAACTCATCACAATTCTGGCTGTGTGGGAGCAAACCTCCACAAACACACACACACACACACACACACTCACACACACACACACCAAACTCATACATAAATTCACACACAGCGGCGTTCCATCTTAATTCACACGCATGCGGCTTGCATCAGGGGGCAGGTAGCAGCTCAGGTCTCTCATGGGTTTGATGAGGGAAATGGATTAAACCCCTGTGATCAATAGCCTGAGCGGATACACAGATTATCAGATTAGGATCTGTCCCCCTGCTGCCGAGGGGAACCGGAGAATACATTAAAATCTGAGATGGCTTGCAAGATTCAATTAATCAGACTACAGGTTGTCTTTTACAGTCAATTCCAGACAAACAGTTGTGTTTCGCTGCACTCGCCTCACATTAGGAGCAAGAGCACATCAGTCAGGAACAAAGTGTTTGCAGAGCATACACAGTGATTTTCTTTTGCCTGAAGAACAAATTGATGCCTCGTGAATATAAATGAGTGTTAAAGTAAACTGAAGCTTCTTTTGCTTGCTTGAAAAGCTTGCAATTTTATCTCTTTGCAACTATTTTCGGGAAGGAGCGTTTTCCTGTATTATAATTGCTTAATAGCTAATGAGTTACACGTTTTCGAACTTTATGTTTCTCCCAATTTACGTGACATTGATTTCTGTGCGGTGAGAGGCGTTTATTCCGCTGCTGCTTTCTGCATTAGATTCTTCCTAAATGTAATTAGTAAACTACGGCAGCTTAACACAGAGGCCTAATTGCAAATGAGCATTTATGGGCAGGTGAAGCTAACGGCTAATAGCTTCCCTCTTATCTCTCCTCTGCAGTGTGTACGGCTGCCCTCTGGCCAAGAAGAGAAAGAGTCTAGACAGGCAACCGCTGGAAACCTCCCCTAAGAGGAGCACCTACCTAGATGACATGGACAACTCCACCATGGAGGAGTGCTACGAGACAGACGGAAGCGAGGAGATGGACGACAGGGAGGAAGAGGAGGAGGAAGGAGCGGTAGAGGAGGAGGAGGAGGAAGAGGGTGAAGTGGAGGAGGAGGAAGAGGAGGCGATGGAAGGCTACATGGACTACAGCGTAGAGCAAATGGAGCACGAAGAAGGGGAGGTGGAGAGAGCGGATGGAGAGGGCGAGGAAGAGAATGAAGAAGAGGAGGTAGAGGTGGAGCAAGAAGAGGAGGAGGGCGATGAGGAGGAGAGGGTTGAGGTGGGTGATGAGGAGGAGAGGGTAGAGGAGGCTGACGAAGAGGAGGATGCGGTACAAGAAGTGGACTATGAAGAGGGAGAGGATGAGGAAGGAGAGCAAAGTCAAGGGAAAGGTGAGATCCTTTCACATGATACTTTACTTAAACACACAGGAGTTCTAGAAGACAACTCAGCTCCAGCCGTTTGTTTATTTACTTTCTGTCTGAGACGTGGATGAAAAGTAGAGTGTAGTAAATCACGCTCATCTCTCTATTGTGGAATTTGGGCCACAGCCAACATCTGTTTCACTTAAATTAGCGGAAAGACTATCAATAAATAGAAACAGCTAGCCTGGCTGTGACAAAGCCTTCAGGGACGCATGACATCTAAATGTTATCATTAACCTTTGATATATAGTTCAGGCATAAAGGAAGCGTCTGGGGAACCAGAAACAGGAAGTTAGTCGGAAATGATTGTCTGAACCTTTCCACAGATTGATTAATCAGTAACCGATTAATTACTGAGCTTCAGAGAGTTTTGGTGGTAATGTTGAATGTTGGGATGAATCTGTCAATAATGGAGATTAGGTGACAACAACATCAATAAACACCATCTGAGACTAAATCCAGCAATTTTCCTTGCAAAAAAGACAATACTAAAAAAAAAGATTCAAAAACTATAAAAAACACAAAAGTACCATAGGTTTGGAAAGATTCATGCAGTTTCTCCATTATGACATTATTGTCATTATTATTACCAGCCTCCAAGTCAACTAACAACTCCAACAAACTCTGAGCATCTCTCAAATACTCTGTAGGCGCTCGTCGCCTGCGCTTTCCACTTCAGCGTCTCTGCTCAGCCAACGGAGCCACTAAAGGAACATCGAAAGAATATAGGGAACTCTTGAAACTGGGCTCCCTAGCTCCACCCTCAAAGAAACATCAAGAGATCAAAGGCAGCAATAGCTACATTTTGACGACACTACTCCTAACAACGTATTATTTTATTTTATGTTTAATGCTGCAAAACACTAAACGTCACAAAAGAGTAATTACCTCTAGGATATTGCAAAACCTACATCTGGGTAAAATTTCATGCAAATCTGAAAAATTCTCTTGTGTATATTTGTTGGCATTTGCAACAGTTTTTGCATCAGCAGTAGGGGCCAAAATGATTTCAACCTATGCCAAAACTTTAAATGTCTTGGACAAGAGTGGATTGTCAAAAATTTTCCGTGACTTAAAATAAAATACTTATTATATAATAATGCTCAAGATTTTTCTCATCTTTAAAGCCCCTATTGAAATTTAACAGATTTCTTATTGAAAATTCTAGGACTCGCCGCGTTGGCAAAGAAATCAAAATGCTTACTTCAGAGGGATGAAGGCATCATGCAGAATAATCTGGATGTTATGGCAGTCAATACAAATACTGGAGACACAAGTTTGAGAGCACAATTGACGATTTAATGAAAACCAAAATCTATTCTTAGGATTGCAAACAGACTTTTCTGTATGTGTTATTACTTTGGTATGAATTTGGATCAGATTTGATGTATTTGCAGTCTTGCAGGTGAACCTTCCATGGAAAGTAGATGAATTATTTCAGCTGAGTAAAACTTGATCAAAAAGAAACAAAATAATGTTGATTAAAAAAAACAGGCTTTTGTTAGTTAGCAGAAATAGACATGTGATAGAGGATAAGGACTGAGTTTTCAGACTTATTGCCAACCTAAGCCTGAAGAGCTGCTGACTCTGGCTTCATATTTCCTGCTCGGACAGACAGTAGTATCATCTTACTGTCTCTCTATCTAAATCTATCTAAAGTTAATCAGAGTCTATCACAAAGTTTCGAGATAAACCTTTTCAACACTTCTGTACATTTTAAAATGCTTCTTTGATGCATGAACAGATTCTTGGTTCATATTTTCATATTTCAAGGACAGTACAGTCGGTTTAACATGATGTAAATATGCTGATTAGGTTAAGCATTGGAATGTGATGGCAGACCTGTTCTGGCTCAATAAACCTTCAAACTGACACAAGATTTTAGAAAGTTATATCCTATATGAAACATTCTAAATGATTAAAAACCAGAAGAATGATTATACTTTTTAGATTATTAACTAATGTATTAACTAAAATGAGCTGTTACTTTAGGTACCCTCCCCCTTTCCAAATAATAACTAACCATTTACTCTAATTATAATTTTGCATTCCCTGTAAACTTGATACAAAAACATATATTCCTTATCGTTTTTGACTAAGGCCCCCCCCTTCCCGGTATGGTCGAGGCCAGATTTGGTAGATTTATCTCCAGTAGATTCAGCTTTGCACCCCTACATCCTGATTGGAGCTGACAGTGCCTTCAAGTCCAATTAAGAGTGAGGCTCAGGGAGAGGAGTGTGTTAACCCTGTTTGGCGCAGAGCTCTGCCCACCCAAAGTGTTGATGTGGCATCTAAGAATCCTTGCTCTTATTTTATTTATTATTTTCTTTTAGCAGAATTTGAAAACATGCCTGAAGACCAGTGTTCATTAGAGCACTGCTGGCTGTTGCCACGGCCTCCTCAGCCTGTCAAGCACCTCTCTTTTTTTTATAAGTGTTATGAATGGATCCATGAAACCCATTCATGACATTTATCTCAGTTTAGTTTGTGATGTGAAAGGTCAACAAATGTCCAAAAGTGCATGAATGAGGTCTAATTTTGGTTTGTGAGTTTTCATTTTGTATATTTCCAGTATTTCAACCTATATCCCACAACAATGACCATTTCCACAACATCTTATTTGTTTACATGTGAAATAGGTGACTCCCACTCTGCTGTGACAGGTAACGCAGTGCCTGTGATCTGCATTTTACGTAGAAGAAAAATATATTTGACAGAAAACCAAAGACAATATGGCAGGCAGGTTCAACGACTGGCAAATGTAAGGCCAAGGTGACGTGGTTGGGAGATGAGAAACATCATAGCAAGCTGAGGCCATCCAACGAGCCATATCAGGTGTGACGTGACCTCCATTGCAAAATATTTAGACTTGAGAAGTAGTAGTAGTAGAGTAGTAGTTTGGCTAAGTCCTTCCTTCCTGATTAAAAACACTAGTAGTCCTTTGCTAGTTTGGTAAAGTCCTCTTCAGCTACTACTACAGCTAGTTTCACTGTGACTACCAACACTAGTGTGGCCAAGTCCTTTGCAGCTTGTACCAGAGCTAGTTTGTCTAAGTCCTTCACTGGGACTACCAGCACTAGTATGGCTTGGAGGGTTTCCAGGTACGTCCAACAGAGAGGAGACCCCGCTGGAGGGACTGTATGTCTCATCTGGCTTAGGAACTCCTCAGGATTCCTCCAGGATGCGCTGGGGAGTGTTGCTGGGGAGAGGGATGTTTTGAAAATCCCCTATTACCCTGCTACCACCGTAACCTGACCCGTATAAGTAGAAGAAAAATGGACAAATTATATAAACCCGACACAATACTGCACTGAAGTAATTTTTGTCGATTTGTATTCTAGATGTATTAAAAATGTCTTTAAATACATTTTGTGCTGCTGCCACTGGAATACCATGCGCTGTGACACCATTGAATGTCATAATAATTACACATATTTGCCTCATTGGGCTGGAAAGATTTAGCAGCAATTTAATCTGAAGCGTTTTTCCTAAGAACAGCAGAAAAATCTCCGCCCATGTATCATTCCCATGTCCCTCATTGGACCCAAGGCAGTGATACTGCAGGGTCATTTGGTAGATTCCAATCTCCTGTATGTAATGGAGGTGACACTTTGGGCCAATTCAGTGTTTCTCAGTGGCATACAAATCATCGAGGCTAATCCAAAGCCAATTCAGGACAGGGCAGTCTCTCCGTTCCCTTCCTAATCTGTTTCGGTTCCATATCCCCTTTGTGTACCTTGATTGCCCTTCAAAGTATTTTCTCTCACCATGTTTCATAGCATCAAAAATTAAACCCACTGGTGCAGGAGGTTGCTGTAAGAAGTGTTCCTCTGTCAAAATATGTGCCTGGTCATTCGTGACTGTTCTCTCTCCGCAGTCTAAGGCCCTCACCCCCAAAGCACCAACACCCAGCTGCCCTTAGATTAGAATGTGTTTGTCAAAAATGTGAGCGAGGAAAGAGAGCGTAAGAATTTGTGTCATCAGGTCATGTCGATGGATGATATTCTGATTTATGTTTGCATCCTACATAATTGTAACTCTGGTCATTGCTCTTCAAATTGGTTTCCCGCACCAATTTTCATAGCATCAAAAATTAAACCCACGGGTTGCAGGAGATATCTGTAAGAAGTGTTCCACTGTCAAAATTTGTGCCTGGTCATTCGTGACTGTTCTCTCTCCGCAGTCTAAGACCCTCATTTGTGTCATCAGGTCATGAAGATGGATGATATTCAGATTTATGTTTGCATCCTACATAATTGCGCCTCTCTGATATTTACACCATTTAAGTGACATGATTAAAAATCTGGTGACAATAAGTCATCACTAACAATTGCATGAAGTGGGGTTTTTTTTTATCATCGTTTTTACTGTGATTTGCTGGGTTCATTTTGCAGGATTTTAAGTGGCAAATGTGACGCCAATGTGAGCGATGTGTTCTTGGCGGCTCAAGGCTGAAATGTGAAAGGAGAGATTGGAGGTGCTCCAGGAGTGAGTGCTTGAAATTACTGACAAAAGGGGTTACGTAACCTCTTGCAGCTTGTCTGAATCAATTAGGCAGTGAAAAGAGCTCTGAAGATACAGATGATGAATCAAGTGTTACTGATGGAATACCGTATTATCTCTCTGATTTTAGACTCTCTCACAGCTGTGTGATTTACACTGATGAATGACGAATAAAATGTTATATCGTCCACAGCACTTTGCACCAGTGTTCAGCAGTATATTAAATCATCAAACCTGCAAATATAATTTTCTATAGACATTCAAGATACGAGTGCAAAAATATGACTCGCTTAAGGTATTGTCCCTGGTTTTGTATTTACCATAGCAACTTTCCCTGGAAGCTTACTAAAACGCTGTATTTAACTTCCTGCGCTTATTCACAATTCACAAGACAAGCTGCTGTTAAGACTCTCAAAATAAATTATTAGGGGAAGCAAAGAGTTCCTGATCCAATTTAGATGGACCAAGCCCAGAAATCTGATTTGCCAGTAAAATACAATGACGGAAATGAAATTACAAGACATTTGTTCTTTCTGTCCAACAGAGGACGATCAGATGAGCAGTGGTGACGGGGCCGAAGGCGATGGCGGAGGTGGGAACGCCAAATTCGGCCCCTGGTTGGAGAAGGACACCAACAACAATGACGAGTATGAGAACTACGACGAACTTGTGGCCAAGTCCCTCCTCAACCTGGGCAAGATTGCAGAGGATGCCGCCAACCGAGTCTTGACTGAATCAGAGATGAACAGCAACTCCTCCAACGCCGAAGAGGAAGAGGAGGAAGAAGAAGAGGAGGAGGAGGAGGAGGGGGACGAAGAGGAGGAGGACGAGGAGGAAGAAGATGAGGAGGATGAAGAGGAAGAGGAAGAAGAGGGGGAGAGGCAAGAGACACAGAGGGGCGATCTGACTTTGGACGTTGATAGTGATGTGGTTCGAGAGACGGTGGACTCCCTTAAACTGTTGGCACAAGGTCACGGTGCGGTACTGGCTGACAATTTAGATGGACAGGAGTTTGGCGATGCAGCCAGAGATGGGAATCTGAATGACTGTACTCACAATGGGGGAAATGTACATAATGGTGGTAATGGACTAATGAGGACCACCGGTAATGGGCAGGTAGAAAACAGTGACGAAGAGGTGTGTTTAAGCAGTCTGGAGTGCCTACGGAACCAGTGCTTTGATTTGGCTCGTAAACTAAGCGAAACAAAGTCCACTGACCGAAATGGATCATCACAGCAAAATCATTTTCCATGCGGGGATCTCAATCAACTGCCCCAGCATCACAGCTTTGGAGATTTCCACCACAGCCAAGATGACAGGCGAGCACTTCATAGGAACTATTCGGACATGGACAATCTCATGAAGCTAGAGGAACAGTTGAGCCCATGCTCCAAGGCCTTCTCCAGTTGTGCACATGATGACCGATATCACTCCAGCCACCGAGATTTTGATGAGGATACGGCCTCTGTGACATCGGACCGATCTGAAGAAGTATTTGATATGACAAAGGGTAACTTATCCCTCTTGGAAAAGGCCATTGCACTAGAGTCAGAACGCGCAAAGGCAATGCGGGATAAAATGGCAGCTGAGGCTGCTAGGAGAGACGGGGTGAGGTATAATCACGAGGACCATGGCCCTCGGCATGGCTACAATGTTGAACATAAAGCCCGTCTTCCTGATAGTATGAAGAAGCCTTTCTACCATAAAGGTGAGTTCTTTCAACATGGACAGACTCATGGACCGGTAACATAGTGTGTTTACCTCATTTCATAAACTCAAGAAGAACGTATGTTTCAGGCTGTTTGGTTCTGTTCTCTATCTACCCTGCACTTAAGACTAGACAGCCCACATGCATTATGGGAACCTAACTATAACCCCAGGACAAGCTTTTTCAGCCAATTTGGAAATTCGCATCTTGGTAGCAGCGGGAGCGGCAGCAGCAGCTTATGTTGTTAAAATAGGCCAGCATGGAAACATCAGAGGGTAGGCTTGTCAGGCATAAGTAATGGCAATCTCCACGGCCTGTTAGGACCGCAAATCTCATCCCTTCGATGCAGCTTTGGGTAAAGCCGCCTATTTTTATACCTGAGAAAGCATTTGGGAGCGGAAGCTGGAAAACAGACGTCTCTCACCTTTAGAAAGGATTCATTCTGTAGGGAATGAATCCTTTTGCTCTTACGCTGACCGACCCCCACGACTGATAGTGTCCGACACCACACAGATACGCATTTATGGATAACGTACAAAGACTGTGGTATTCTATTTGTACTATTTAGTCTACAGGATGTGCTTCTAAATAAATGCCACACAAATGTTAATTCCAAGAACCTTGCATGGCCGCTGCGTCTGGCTAACGTTGGAATAATGAGAGGAACGCAAGACAGTTGTGTTACGATAACATCTTTCCTCGGGCAAGATAGTAGCAGAGACCCGATGACCAGGGTTCCTGTGTGATTCATAAAACAGAGGCTGGCAAAAGAGGGAGGGGGAAGGGGGGGCTCAAAGAAGAGCGCAGTTCGTTAAAAGACGCATGAGGCCTAGATGGGAGTTGAACAGTATCAGAATGACCGATAACAAACAACAGGCCCACTGACTGCACATTAATTATCCAGAGATGGTATGGTAATGGGGCCCATTTGCTATGCAAAGCGCAGACCGTCCCCAGCCACAATCAATATCCCCTGCTTTCTAATATGCCTTCCACTTGGCTGCCTGGCTCTGTGCAATGGAGGCGTTGCAGGCAGACAGGCATCAACTGTGTGTGTGTGTGTGTGTGCGTGCTGGCGTGCGGGAAAGGAGAATTATTTCCGACATACTGTTCAAACACTAAGAGTCAGTGTAATAATGTGCCCCAATAGACGGCATTATTAAGAAGCTACATTTTACACGCAGGCCCAGTTCTTCATCAACATGAAACCGCACTGGTGCCAGACAGAAGAGCTGGGCATGACATCGCAATATTGTGCCAAACTCTTATGGCCTTTAACGTGACATAGATAGATGACTGCCACGGCGGATAATGAGGTCCTTCCTCCTGATGAATGAGACATGGGATTTCATTAAGTGAATCGCTTGTAAATGTATGAGTAGGTGCTCTCCATCCCCTCCTCTCAGTTTTGTCTTTTCTCGACCCTCCTACCCCTTGACTTAATTATTCTTTTGATTTCTCTTATTCTACAAGCACTGCTTTATTTGTTTTGTTTTTTCTGTAAATGGTCTTTGGCAGAGCTAAGGCGCATACTGGTTCGTCTTCCTGCAGCACGAGATAATGACCAGTCCCTCGACTGCGTTTAAAATTCATGCTCTAGTTCCTGTCATCCACATGGCTCCAAATTGGTTACTGAATGAATCAGCCATAACATTATAACCATTTGGCTTATATTGTGTAGATGGTATAGATCATGTAAGTCCTGTAAACTGTAGGGTGGGGTTTCAGTGGACCAAACCTGTTTATCCAGCACATCCCACTGATGCTAGATCTGTTGAATTAACAGATCAGTTAATACCTTGAACTCGTTACGTTCCACAAATCAACCCTGAACCATTTTTGCAGCGTCCCAGATCAGCTATTCTGACCGGTCAGTGGCCACAGAGCGCCGAAGCAGCATGTACCGTGTGTTGTAACATATTTCTATTAGAACCACCTTTAACTTTTTCATTGTGCCACAGAACCTCTTCTCTGGGATAGACAGAACGGGCTGGCCTTTGCTCCCAGGTGCATCAGTTAGGCAACCAAGTCCATGTTTCCTGTTTACCAGTGTTCCTTCCCTAGACCCCTTTTGGTAGGTAGTAGTCAATGCAGACTGGGAACACCCAACGAGATCTGCAGTTCTGGATATACTCTGATCCTGGCTTTTGTGAAAATAGCTTGAATCCTTAAAATTTGTCATGCTTCCCACACATCGACATTGAGGACAAAATGTTCCCTTGCAACAAATATAACCCACCCGCTGACAGGTACCATAGAAATTAAATAATAAATGATGTTCTTTCTTCACCTGTCGGTGGTTATAATGTTACGGCTGGTGGGTGTATTTCAAAATGCAATGTACGAAACAATATGACGTATACTGCATCTGAACACGATCAATTGCATGTTGATTTGAAGGTCCCTGACCTTGTGAGAGTCAAAGGCGATTGGTTACATCTGCAAGAAGAAGCCACTTGGCACCGGGACGGTACTGCTGCATTTTGGTGGTAACTGATCCGATCTGGGCTGCGAAGAAATAGAAGCACCAGATTTTTGGGGTAGAAACACAATACCGGACGGTGTATGATTGTGTGTGTGTGTGCCACATTGTCACACTTAGAGCATCACTTTGTCATGTGATTGCATGAGTTGTTTAATAAAGATAAGTATAACAAATATTTAATTCATGTGAAAGAATGACTAACATGGGAGTCAAAACAACATTTCACTACTGCATACAGGTTTTCATGATAATACATCTGTCGCCAAGACAGTTATTAGATATTATTAGTGCTTGTCAGTCATTGCTCGATTTCCTCCCATAAGCATAGTAATATAAAGTGGACTATGAATAAAGTAGAAAAAAATCAGCCCAAAAAATCAAGTTATCCATAATAATTAAAAAATAATAATTTATATTCTAAAACTAAAAAAATTGTTGTTTTGTTGCATTTAATATATTTTTATATCATGAAATCACACTTTGATAAGTAGGCCTATGCGGTTGCCCCAAACATCAAAGGTATATCACAAAAAGCCCCCAATCCAATGCGTTGTACAAGCAACTGCGCTTGATTGAACTCCCCAAATTTAATGTGAAGTTATGTCCGAAAAAGCAATGTTTTTCATAAAAATAAGCTCCCCGTAGTTATTAAAACGAAATAAAATATGCACTATTGGTTATTAATAAGCACCAAATTTGGACTAAGTTGGACCAGCAGTTGAGAAATTATGGCCTGAAAACATTAGGAGATAAAGTTCCCCCTCGTGTCGGGTAATTTCAATCTACTTTCCCAAATCAATCCACTTCTTCCTCACACTAAGGTCTATGCATATGTAAAATAAGAAAAAAAAAAAAAAATGGTTTTT
Organism: Lophius piscatorius; assembly: GCA_009660295.1. Lineage (NCBI taxonomy): Eukaryota > Metazoa > Chordata > Actinopteri > Lophiiformes > Lophiidae > Lophius > Lophius piscatorius. Next base: position 78,317 of record VRLP01000286.1, read on the forward strand.
GAGTTATTCCCGGAAAACAACATTTTTTCGTAAAAAAGTGAGCACCACCTAGTGAGTCGAATATGAACTACCAGCGTAAAATATGATATTTCAAAGATAGATCACCTCGGGTTGATCAGCCATGACCGTTCCCTAATACCCCTAACTTTTCGTTGATATAATTAGATATTTACACACTAATCAAGGACATATATTTAATCAAAAAGATATTTTAAGTTTATTTCTCAAAAGTTCTCTAATATTTCACAAGGTTTTACAAACTCCAAATTTGAAATGAAAAATTAGAAATCCAAATAGAAATGAAGCTCTTAGTTGTTGAAAAGTGTGAGGCAGACTGACAAATAAAAGCTAAAAAAGCAAAAGTTTTGTGTTCTTGATCTTCTGTTTCTTACTGATGCAGCCGCTCACACTTCCCAACATAATTCATAGCCGCCTTTTATTGAATTTTGTTTTCTGTTGTTCATCAGTGCCATTTTAAATCCCTGGTTATCAAGGGACAGAAGGGATGGTATTTTACTTAAGTAAAGTTGGAAAGATATTCGCGGATTCAAACTTTCCTGATCGATAATTCTTGAGCGAGATGCTTTCAAAACATAAACGCCTCCTCTGTTCTGCAGGTAGGTATTCAACGGACTGCAACAGTGGACGGATACACAGGGGTCTTCTACAAATTATAAAACAAAAAACATATAGTGCAAAAAAAAATGCATAACTTTACAGTTAAGCAGTGGAGTCTCACTATAATTAACTTCACCCTCATTCTGTGTGGAGTCACTCATTTGGGGGGAAAAAAACACTGGGGGCTGCTGATGGTTCTGTATATTACAGTTACTCATTAGGAGGACAAATCTGCTTTTCAAAACACGTCAATAAAGCCGGGAATCAAAACGATGACATTGTTATTAAAAAAAAAAAAAACAAGCTTAAAAAAAGAGGGCAATCTAGAAAGAGTCAGAACTAAATCTGTTGTATAAATATGAAATGTTTCCTCCTCTGTTTACAACAAATACACTCCTTTCTGGATGGATGAATGAAATAATACACACCAATCAACCATTACATTATAACCCCTGACAGGTGAAGTCCGATGTGGATTGACTATATTGTTACAGTGGCAGCTGTCAGTGGTTGGGATGTATTAGGCAGCAAGGGAATATTATGTCCTTGAAGTTGATGTGTGGAAAGAACGAAAAATCCAATCGATTTTGAAATTGCGACGGCTAAATGACTAGGTTCTAAACCGCAGGTCTGGGTTGGGCTTTCCCGATCTGCAACTGAGGAGGGACAAGCAGTGAAAAGCTGAAAGGTGTCAGGGCTCACAGATGTACATGGGGGCATGTTTTCTAATCCCACATAAGAGCTACTGCAGCACAAATTGATGAAAAAGCTAATGCAGGTTCTGAGGGAGTTGTCAGAACACACTGGCTCTGGCATTGCAGGGCTGCTCTGGATGCCAAAGGGGACCTGAAACCATATTAGGCAGGTGTTTTTAATGTCACGGCTACTCTGTGTTTCATTATCGTTTGTTAAAATCAATCCAAAATATGTAATGCTGCTTATTGTGTATTTTATTATTTTATTCCTCAAATCTCTGCCGATGTATTTTTTTTGCTCTTTTCTAAAATGTAAGATGTATTCTAAAACATTGACACGTACGGGTTTGCCATGTCACTAATTGACTGTTTGAATATCCTTGAATTTTTTTCATTTACATTTTTTCAGGTAGTCAATACAATCCATATTTATGGTTGACTTTTTCCAATGTTAGATTACATGTTAGAAATAAGTATTAGCGCTTTTCTTGATCGTTTTTCATTTAAGTAGCTAAAAGTGGATTTAATAGGTTTATTTGAAAGACTTTTTTGATCCTCAAAATTCTGTCATGTACCATAAAGTCACATGACTTTGCCCTCATTGCTGCTATCATTGCATCAGTCTGTCATCATGATGTCATAGTGCAGGATATTATAGAGTGATATTGGACAGATGATTATTATTAAATGTATAATAATATAAATATTATATTTTACATTTTGTGGAGCTGCTGCTACACTTATTTTACCTCAGCCACCAAATTCCACTTCAACCCCTGCTTACAACTGTTGTGGTGTTGTATTATGTCGTGTGTGTTTATCAATGTGACTCTACTGGCAGATGCTTCACGCTCTGACAAGAAGGAGAGTCGGTGTCCGACACCAGGCTGTGACGGCACGGGTCACGTGACGGGTCTGTACCCACACCATCGCAGCCTGTCCGGCTGTCCACACAAAGACAGGGTGCCACCAGAAAGTAAGCACACCGGATGAGAACTGGTTGGGACTGTTGACCCTGTCTGTTGTTTGATGCTCAGCAATCTGCATGTTTCCTGTGGTGGCTACTCTGTGTGACTAGTTCCGTGAGTTGTGTGCTTGCCGTCATGAATGGATTGTGTTTGATATTTGAGCGGGGGGGGGGGGGTAAGACAGGTCGCTGCTGCACTTCCTTGGTGACTTTTCCCATGCATGGGGTCATGGTTTTGATGTGCTTGCTAAGTGTGCCGCGCTGATGCATTGGGACATAATGCCTCTGTTACTCCTTTTCCACCAAGGCGGTTCCGGGGCTGGTTCTTAGCCAATGCTTGATTCGGTCTTTGCATTTCCTTCACCAAAGGACAGTGGAATTAAGAATTTGCTGGTCTAGAAACAAGAACCGGATGTTGGCTTGGTGCAAGGAGAGTTTGACCACATCACTTGTGTAATATTAAGACTGTAGTTCCTCTGTTATTAAATGACACAGCCCTTGTACCTGTGTGATGTAATAGAGTTGCTCTACTGTCTTTGGTGATGTAACTGAAATGGCTCTAGTGTCACTGAACATAATGATTTGGCTCTTTGCCTCTGGGGCATAGACACTAGACTAGACTTCAGTACTTGCACGACTTAATATAGTGGCTCTAGTGCCTTTAAGACATAATATTGTGGATCTACTACTTTTGTGTCGTAATATTACATCTCTAGTGCCATTGTGACGTAATGTAGCTCTATAGCCTTTGTGACATAATGGTGTGGCTATAGTGACTCTCTAGCCAGTGGAAAACTATACCAGTTCTTCGAAGGTTAAGTTCTTTCACCAACTCGGGACAAGCTCAATCACCGGCCTGGAACCAGCACCTGATTGGCTTTGGTGGAAAAAACAGGATGTGATGCACAAACAGTGGCGGTGCAGTGACTGATCATCAGGGATCATCAGTTGGTGATTCACTCCACTTTCTGGTCCACTACTGTGAACGATATTGATTAAGAGCATGTGATAACCCCATCCACTGTTCTAACCCCATTCATGACGGTACGGGTTACTGGCTGCGTGACCCATATTGAAAGGTTAAACCTCAAGCTCTTAATTGAGCCTTACAATTCAATTCCTCACAAAACATGAAAATGCTGGCAGACCTTGATAACGCTGAGGCTGCTTCACTCATCCGTCACCTAAATCCTGTTCATTTATTTGTAGCCTTTGCTCAATTAAATCCCGTTGAATAGGGAGGCGGCGTCATATCTCTGAGTCACAGAACAAGTGAAGTGGCAATAAACATTAGCCTTGAATGAATGGTGGGTTTTCACCGAGGCTATTTAGCGTCATTAACCTTGTGCAAACTTGTCGAGAAAAGCCCCTTTGCGTGTTTCATTAAGCGTGGGAGTCAAGTTGGGGTCTGCCTTGACTCAGACTCCCATCCAAGAGGAAGAGGGTCTTCATAATTGTGAAGAGTTAACATTACAAACAGGCTCATAAAGACCAGCAGTTTCTCAGAAGACTCTTCAAATAAAGGTCATTAGTCTCAGATGGTTCTGTCTCTCAGAAATGTGACCTTGACTGGGATCATGAGCCCCGAAGTGGAATTCGGAATGGGCTGGAATTGATTGTCATGGGAAATTTAAGAACGTATTCCTCCTCCTGTAACTCACTCCTGTTGTTTGGGCTGGGGAGACGATACCACCATGTGGTACAGGATACTTGGCATTACATAAATTCTTTCTTCCCCAATGTGGAAAAGATATTTGAGAGAGAAACACACATATTCTGTGTCCTATTACTGTAAAGAGGCGACATCTTTCAAGGGGCATCAGAGCTCACCAGGTAACAAAACAGTCAAATGACTGGCAACAGAGGCTTTCAAACCAACCAAACATCCATCTTCCTCCACAAATCGCAGCGGCTATAGGCTAGTCATGGTATTCCAGACTTCCCCTATCCCAGAAATACTCTCCAGCTCATCCTGGTACTCCTGAAGCATACCATAACCAGACAAGGTATGTAATCCTTCCAAAAGGAAGGGCTCTGGAGACATCCTACCCAGATGCCTGAAACCCCTCTGATGGCCCTTTTAAAAGAGAAGGAGCAGCAGCTCCACTCTGAGCCCCCTCTAGAAGCCTGAGCTCCTCCACCAATCTCCATCGCTGGGTTCACACCGAACGTGACGGACATTTGACGCACTGTATAACTGCACACAATCCAACGATGCGACTCATCGTCAAATCACATTTGCATTATCGGAGTCATTCACCTCATTCGAGCAAGACATTGTCTTGACGTGAAAGTCTATCAGCCGCATTCTGATTGTACAAACGCTACATCAGTCAGACGTTGGTGCTGGAGTGGAAGACAAGCTTACTCTAGCTATGTTTGTGTGGGTTTACACCGCAGGACAATATTGATGACTCAGACAATGGCGTTGTTGGGTTTTCAGACGTGTCTGTGACCTTCACAATAAATAAATTACAAAGCATTGTGTTAACTGTGGCTGTCAGGTGTAAGAAAAAAGTAATTGAATTAATAACATGGCTCATTTTTATTTTTAATCAATCAGGATTAATCACATATATCAATATTTGCCATTAAAAGACATTAAGGGTTTGAGTTATCTTGGTCCATTGGTTGCAAAATAAGCAAATTATTTTTATTATTATTATACAAGTATTATAATTTTATTATTGCGTAAATTTTTTTGTCTCCTATATTTTTGGTCAAGTGAATTTTTTGCAGAGTCAATTTTCTGTCGCGCAATTTTTCTTAGGCGTAAATTTTTTGTCGCGCACATTTTTCTATAATTACTTCTTCGAATGGAACTCAGAATTTTGCCAACTTCGATGTACTTAGGTCAGGCTTGATGACTGAAAAATCTGGTATCAGTCATCACATTGAAGTCATAGTCATTACCGGATGTGAAGGTTTAAGAGTTTTCGATAGCGGCAAGAGGGAATCATCCCTCGGTAACATTCGCGCTAGTAGTGGAAGTAGAGCAACACAAATATTCTTGTCACGTTTGGTGTGAATGCAGCAAAAGGCTGAACCCGGCCTCCCTTCAAAAGAAGCTCATTTTGGGCTCTTGTGTCCAATATCTCATTCTTCAGGTCACTAGAAAGACCTCACGACCATCGGTGACGTCTGGAATGCCTCAGCGTCAAAAGTCCAACACAGCGCCCACATTACTGATGTGTCGTACATCTCGTGGTCCACCGTCACTCGTAATCAAGACCCCAAGGTTCTTAAAACTCGCCCCCTGCACCTGAACTGAGCAATCCACCAAATACCAAAGAAAAAACAGAACATTAAAGTAAGATGAGCCAAATTAAAGTACAAAACAATACATTTAAAGACACATTCATTAACAGTTTTGCAAATTAAACAGAGGTTTTGATTATTATTACAATCAAACTCCTTCAGTAAAACTTCACCCAGAAAGTGCAGCCCTACAAAGGGTCTGAGGGGGCTGTAGCCTGTCCCAGCTGACACTATCAGACAGATAAAGTACACCTTGGACACATTGCCAGTAGATCACAGAACCATACATGCTCACACCTACCTTCATAAATCCCCAGGTGCATCTGAACCCAGAGTCTTCTGGCTTTGAAGAAACAGTGTGAACCTGATTACACGCTGGGATACACCCGACACTTCGAAACCTTTTTCTCCATGTCGTCCACGCCGAGGAGCTTCTTCTTCAAAAAGACCCTATACTGTGTTTGATGTTATGATGAAACTAAATTTGCCCTCAGTATGCCTCATATTTAAAAATAAAAGTAAATATTAATATAAAAATGAAGAGTTTTAACTTTTAAAATCTGTTTATCTAATTAAAGCTGATTATTGAAATTTGACTTACATTTGTATGTAATTGAAAAAAAAAAACTTAACACTTAAAACAACAGATGAAGTTTTTATGTTAAAAAAAAACAAAAAACAGAGCCCAACTGTAAAGATTTTATGTGACATTAGCGATGTTTAAACTGCGGTATGCTCATTAGTCATATGCATCTCATGATTTTAAAGGAAAAGACGAGCACATGTCAAACATGTCGCTTCAAGTGGGGAAGACTCGGCTACCGGCGAGTCTCTCTCCGCTATTAACACGTTTGCTGTGCTGAATGAACTATGTATTATTAATGCTGTGGCTTCATTTAATTGGGAAATCACACCGTGCACCCACACTAATCCTCGGAAAATGTGAAAAATGACGATTAAATTATATCTGAAATTCATTAATTCCCTGTCCAATTTGCACACTGTTGCTCTTTTCTGTAGAACGCTAAAATATTTAATCAGCTCACATGGGAGCCTTTGTTTTTGTGCTTAAAATGAAATACCTTTGTAACGTTAAATGCGTCCTGGTAGCATTCCTGTGCTTATGCCTCTGCCCCCGGAATCGGGCTCTTCCCATCTGCGCCTTTGCAGAGGCCATATGCATAATGTATCGGATTGTGGCATGTGGAGGTGTCAGGCTTTGTCCAATTACCTGCAATGAACACCAATTAGCATGGTAGGGAAGGAGGATGATGAGGGGTTAAGGTTTAACGGGGTGCTACTGATGAAGCCGGTGCCTATGGGGTTTGGCCCTGCGCGTGAGACGACTTCTCCGCGCGTCTGCCGCTCCTCTCGGACATCCATAGATCATTAATCTAATTGGCTGGTTGCCGCGGGGATCTGAGACAGTTATGGACTGTTTTAATGGTAAACGTTATTGAAGACTTCGCTCCTTATCCTAACAACACGTGGATGATAACAAAGCTCACTCTATGAAGGAGCTGTAGTCCATCTGTCGCTTCTCCCATAATTTCACGGCTTGTATTTTTGCATGATTGCTCGCCATTGGTCACTCTGCATGCCCCAAAAAAATCCCCTCCGTTTCTGTCTGTCGCCAGCTTTGTCCTGCTAAACTTAAATGACATCTTTTTATTCATGACTGTCGCTATTCCATGAATACTAATTTGAAAGGGCTGGATAAGTGGGAGCAATATGGTGGGGAACCTCGCCTGCCCTCTCAAACTAGTGTTCATTAAAATGAAGAAGAGGTCATTTGGGTTCAGGCTGGCTCATTTCTTAATGATGTTTATAATGCCAAGCTCCTCACTCACTAATAGAGCTCATGGGCGATTGTGAAGGGGCTCCTAACCTTCCCTGTCTTTCACTCCTATCTCCTGTCTGGATGAAGTTGTGGCTATGTATGAGAATGTTCTTAAGTGTCCTACGCCTGGCTGCACGGGACGCGGCCATGTCAATAGCAACAGAAACTCGCACAGAAGGTAAGTGATGGCAGGCCCAAACCAAAGTGGCGCTGTCCGTGTTTCACCCTCCCAGAATGTTTTTTGTTTTTTTTTGTAAAAGGTGTTATTTCACCTCTTTTTTTTTTTACACCATCGTGTATATATTTTTTTTGTTCAGTTGTTGTGAAACCCATTTCTTTTTTTCTGTGTGTTGATAAGACGGTCTTCCTGATGATGTCGGTTAGAGGTGAATATGACTATCTCGCAAAAGTCGGGGATATTATTGAATCGCCGCCGCTGCATCCACCGCCGCGGACCCTTCGCGTTATCGCAATAACTCAAAAACAATTTCATAGATCTTCTGTTTTAACACATATATATGCCCACACAGACCTCAGTGTGAGGAAGAACTGGATCGAATTTGAGAATGTTCTGTTGTGTATCTTTCTGAAACGCAAAGTTTGTATTTTACTCACTAGGGGGGATCTTTATATAAAAAACACTTAATTTTTCAACTTAACTTTCTAACCGTTTTCCAAATTGCAATTTGCATCATTATTTACTCTAGTAATTGATATTTTACTCACTAGGGGGACGTTTTTTCTTTCTTTTTTTTTTTTAAGAGAAGCGCCTTATTTTTTCAAACTTAACATTTCCTTTTACGATTTAACCAGGTGGATTGCTCGTACGAAGAAGGGGATTGGTTTCTTTAGTGCATATACACTTGCTGTCGGAGACGAAAGCATACGCCTATTTAAAATAGTTGAGCTGCTTTATAATCCCGTTGTTTAAACTGATTTAAACGTAGCGATTCACACCTTCCGCAGCATAAATCATTTATCAGCTCGTGGCAAAAAGTGGCATTTATCAGGTGCGGGTTTTGAGGGAGAAACGGAAATAGCAGGGCGCTTACCAGCGCTGTCAAACGTGACGAGGTGACAGTGAAAGAGGAGTGTCAGGCGCAGCAGATGCTCAGGGAGTCAAGCGTGGCGGCAGCCATTAGCACCTTTCTGCCACTCAGCCGGGGTGACAGAAGGGGTGCAGACCTAAGAGGACCGGGATGCCTCCTCGCTGCGCTCCGTGACACGGCTGCAGTGCAAAAATAAGCACCCACACTTAATTTTCGCTTTTGCTGAAACAGGCGGATATACAGCTCCTCGCACTAGCGCACACTTTCCAACACACCAGCTACATTTATGCACGTCTGATGACAGGTGCTCATGAACTCCACACTGGCTTCAGGCCACTGTCACAGATGATCTTTTAACCGCGAGCCAGCACACCGCGGGCGACAGGCTGAGAATAATTGAGGTTAAGGTGAACAACAGGAACTTGTGTCCCATTTGGTCAGTTACTGGTCACGAGGAAGTTTCACTACGTCTTCTAATGGGGCAGGTCTTGTCAACATAACAATGAACGTTTGTGCAAAGAAGAATATCTATTCTGAAACGAAGGGAAAGCCACTCAAACAGCCGAGAGCAAGATTTTGCCCTTTTTTGTTGTTATAGGAAGAGGTAAAAGCGATGAAAATGAACAATTTTGCATTTTAAACAGAGACTTCCTTTCACTAGTTAGGAATTTTAAAGATGTTGGCTGGCTGACAAACATTTTCTCTCGTCGTTTCTCTAACAGGCTAAACATTTTCTAGTATGTGCCAGATTTATAAGATTTTCACTTTTCATAAATGTGTCCCAGATTAAGGGAAAGCAATATATATCATATGATATCATGTGATGTCATGTTTTTTGGGGCATAACACACCATAGAACTCTGTTTTGGATTTTTGATTTTGCATTCCAAGAACTTATTAGAGCATTAAAGCCAACAAACGTTTGCCATTGGTCTTAAATAATAAATACCTCCAATATGTCTTAAGTATAATTAAAATATTAAATAAAATATTAAAGACTCGAATGTTTAATTAAACGGAGTCAAGTGGCATCATGTCACCCCGGAGGTCCACTCCTCTGTGGCGAGGGATTATTGTTGACAGTTTTGATCCTCTCCTGGTCATAAAGATCTGCCACTAACTTCCTACTGAAGCAGGAGTGCGAGGCAACGTGGTGCATGTCTATAGAACCAACTGAAGTTGTAGAAACTGAACAACTTATGTAAAAAAAATTGATATTGTTTCCTGAAGATCCCCTGAAAAAACCCAAATAAGCCCCTCACACTGTCAGAAAAAATATAAAAGTGAAATCTGAGACTACCAAACACCATCTAAATAAAATATAAAATAAAAAAAAAATCATGAAACTAACCTTAGCATTGGTGCCAAATGTTGTGGACCTCGGACCGGTAACTGACAGGCGCGTTGTTGCGTGCAGAAATTCATGCATGCTCAAAATGAGTAGATGCACAATCAGGATTGTGGCTCAGATATAACGCTGTATCGATGAACGTGAGGGCCGGGAGACAGTGGCGTTGATGCGAGGGTCGACTTGGGGATTAAAATACAGCGCTGTAGCGATTTGACGTCGCACCGATACAAGTATATAGGGAAGATATAGGGACGGTGAGAAAAGTCTTAGTCTCCTCTCCCAGGAGAAACCCACCAGGGTGATGGATGTCACTTCATGCTTCATGTATCGCCATATTTTCATCCAGCTTTCTCGTGGCATGCCTACATAACTGTTTCAAACACCAACCTTCATTTTGTCCTTACTATATCATACAAGAAAGACAAAACGCTTCCATACGTGTGACTTACTTAACGTGTGAGGGTTTGGGAGATATTTGTTCCTCAGGTGTCTCTGACTGCCTCTCATGTAAATGTTCAACCACACATTCCCGATCTCATTAACCGGGACAAGACCTTAATAACAGTAAGAATAAGAATAATAAACTTCTTTGTATAACACTTTTCAAAACAAAGTTTTAAAGTGCTTTACAGGACAAAAACAAACAATGACAGTAAATGATCACAAATCATATTAAAACCAAAAGAGAGCGTCCGTCTGTTTGGATTACTAAAAGGCTTTCTTTAAAAGACAGGTTTTAACCTTAACCCCGAGTTTGACAAACCCCAATATTCAAGCTATAAAAAGCCCATCAGAAAGCAGGATACTGTCTTATCCTGGTTTCTGACAGCTGCGAATCACCACCCACACGCTGAGTGACGTAATGGATCCTGAAACACACAACATACCTGGCAGTTTCGATGAATAAAAGCATCGAAATGCTGAAAAGTCCGCTCACAATGGAGAACCCTAACGAAAACATGCCTAAATAATGTGTCCAAACACAACGGTCTCACATAGCCGCTGAAAGGACGCCCTACTAGGAATTTACTCTCCACTCGGTCACTGAACTCCATCACGACGAACCTCCCCCACCAGTCACACCCGCGTATCCTCATCCAGCAGCCCTCATCCCACGCCGTGTCACACTGACAGCTGTCAGAGCTGATGACACTTCCTCAAAATCACCCGTCTTCGTCAAATGCAGAGAATAAATTTCGCAGCCCTGTTCCGTGTACAACTTGTGTGACTATGTGGTAAAATAAAATACACATTATTATCATTATTATTGTTGCTCTCATCTCCCATTACTGGCGATAACGTGAAATAAACCATATCTGGAATGGCATGTTGCCGTTAAATAGCGCTAAGCCCGCTATAAACCAAAATGGCCTCATTTTTATAACAGTCGAGATAGCTTTGAATTTATGGAATGGTTACATAAAATTGCTGCGCGATGAACATTGTAAGCATCAGTAACCAGGATAGTACTATTCATCACGTATACAGGAACATGAATAACCACATTTGTGGTATACTGTATATATCAAATAGCTTATGTCACTTTATGTACAGACTGCACATTTTTATATTTTCATATTTTTTCTATTACTGTCATCGCCTGTTTTCTTTCGTGTTTTCATTATTGTGTAAGTCTGGAGACAAATGCAAAGTAATTCCATTCTGCTGTGTACCTGTACGGTGGATAGTCTGACTGACAATAAAGTTAATTTTGAGTCTTGAATAGGATCAAAACCAGGATAAGTCTCAAACCCATTATACTGATGTTCAAATAGACACAGTCAATGATAGTCCGCCTGAGAAATGAGTGAACAAAGAGCATCTGGAAACTAAAGAGAAACATCTCCAGCTGGTCATCTATGTGATGTCACACTGGGATGGACCCTGCTCTAACACAAACATCATCAATCACATTAAATGATGTTTACATGCAGATTTTTGGTTATATGAGATCATCTCTATGACCTGACTGATATTCCTTCACTTTAACACACTATCTATCCCATAACGTACACGTAGCCATAGAAATGATGACCTCAGACTCCAATAGGTTATAATCCTATTCTAAAGAGCGAGCTGATTTGAGTTTAATTATCATTATCCACAAATCGACAGAAAATGTTGAGATAAAAATTTTCTTCTGTCTGTGTCGCACACCCCTAGTCTCAGACGGACGTTTGCACATTTTTCATTTCAGTCTGTCGGGATGTCCCATCGCTGCAGCTGAGAAGCTGGCCAAAGCCCAGGAGAAGCACCAGAGCTGCGACGGACCCAAGCCCAACCAGGCCTCCGACCGAGTCTTAAGGTAGTATCCACTCCTCTTTCATTACTTATGATAAAATCCTCCATTAGAATTAGCCACAGATGTAGGAAGGACACCATGTAGAGAGCTGCTCTTCATGTTGGAATGTTTTGATCTTCCTCTTCCCCGCATTTTATGAAACTATTGGGATTTTAAGTCTCCCTTTTTTCTTTTTTTTTTTAGCTTTTATGTTTATGTTCTGTTATCCCCTGGGGGAACTCCTGAGAGACTTCTCATTCCTGTGTTCACTATTGAAGCCAAAATACTTTCATTTCATTTGATTTTAACAAAACAATTTGCCTAATTTATCAAAGCGAAGGCAGATCTTTGTGAATGTTGTTGTGCTCCTTTGATCATCGTGCGACATGCTACCGTGAAAAGTCATACGCAGATGTAAAACGTCATATCTAACAGAACATCGAGATCTTACATTTCATTTCCTCCTGGTCTTAGATTGAGGACATAAATGGGGATCAGAAGTAAGATAGTGTAATGAAAGGAATGCGTGAATTACATTTCTATTAACTGGGTGTGAAAAATACTCAGGAGGAAGTAATAATTCCTGCGATAGTAAAAAAAACAAAAAACCCTCACCCGACCATCCACTAACATCATCCTCCATATTCCAAACCCAGTGTGTCACCATATCAGTTTCACCTCCCCTGCATATGCCCATCTTCTAACCAAATCCCAAGTTCCCTCTCCTCCTTCCCCTGGGCAATGTTCAGTGCCTCGGTCCAACTTCCACCCCCTCGTCATTTATTTTCCAGGCCTATGTGCTTTGTCAAACAACTGGACTATCCACAGTATGGTTACAAGAACAATGTTTCCACCAGCACGCCCCGCTCCAACCTGGCCAAGGAGCTGGAGAAGTACTCCAAGACCAGCTTTGACTACAGCGCGTTCGACGGCAGCAGCAACCACCAAGTGTACGGCAAACGGGCCATCGCACCCAAAGTTCACGGACAACGAGACTCGTCGCCCAAAGGATACGACGGTACTATCCGACAGCGAAATCATCATGATGACATAAAAGGACTTATGTGTTAAATTAACTTAAACAATCATTAGGAAATGTGATAATGGCATTGATGATTTGATCTAATACTTAATGTTATTTTAGTGCTTTTATATTTGATCAATGTCAAAACCTGGGAGTTTGACACATTTGCAGGAACATTTGGCTTGAACTTATGATTTATCGAGAAAGACAGTTTTACTGAAACAGAAAACTTTTTCCTTTGTGTTTAAAAAATGTTCAGCTTCCATTCAACGATGTAAAACTGGACCTGAAAAATCCCCCAATCTCCTGCGTTGTAGAAGCAAATCCCACTGATTGAACTCCTCAAATTAAATGTGAACTTATAACCTAAAAACAGTGTTTTAAAAAAAAAGAAGAAAAAGTAAAACATAAATTGTTGGGTTAAATATCAGAACTCTTAGTTTAGAGTAATAAAACGTGATCAACACAAGCTAGATCTCCTCCAGTCGATCCGTATGCACCAACTCTGGACTAAATCGGACCAACGCTTTGAAAGTTATGTCTAAAAAACAGTGATTTTAATAAAAAAGCACTTCCCCTAGTCAATAAATCTGAATTATTAGAGGAAAAACTCCAGTCATATGCAACAAATTTCACCCGATGGTTGAGGCACTTTTGGAGATTAAAGCTCTACTTTGTTTAGGAAATATTCAATTGACCTTTCCCAAAATCATTCCAGTTGTTCCTCGGCCTTAAGTCTATATGGGTATAAAATTTGAAAATGATCCATAAAACCTTTTTTGGGTCATCCTGTTAACACGAAGGATCTGCGGCAGCTGCGGCAATGACAAATAATATCCCGACTTTTCGGGGATGTAAATAGTACGCGTGTGCACGCATGAGCGATGGTTGGCGGGATGACTTTTCAAATCGCAGAGTAAAACCATGCAACCCCGAAGAAAGCTTCCTCCTGCAGCAGAGGGAGGAATGTATCTCCACTTTCAATTAGCAGATGGTGAAACTACTGAATAAAAGCGCCGTCGACTTTTTTGTGTCCAACTCAAGCAATGAATACACATGAAAGAAACAAAAATAACGCGTGTGTCATGGAAGGGTAATCCTTCTTTAACGTGTGCTGCAGCCAAACGTTACTGCAAGAACTCCAGCTCGGCCAGCAGCACCACCAGCACCTACGCCCCCAGCAGTAGCGGCAGCAGCCTGAGCTGCGGCGTCGGAGGAGGGGGCGCCGGAGGAGGCAGAGGGGGCGGGGGCAGCAGCGCCAGCAGCACCTGCAGCAAGAGCAGCTTCGACTACAGTCACGACATGGAGGCTGCCCACATGGCGGCCACGGCCATCCTCAACCTGTCCACCCGCTGTCGGGAAATGCCCCACGGCATGGGGGGGAAGCCCCAGGACCTGTGCTCGCAGGTTAGAACATTTCCTATTGTATTATCCGTATGAGATTTATGGGTTTGAGCGAGCGTCACCTTATTTGACTCTGCAGCCTCACATGACTCTGTGTTCGCTTCGCCTTTGTTGGACTTGAATCTGCTGCAAAAAATAAACTGATTATCTGGGCGCGCCTGCAATTATACTAATGCAGGCGTCGAAAACTGTCACAGACAGAGGGAGAGTTCTGCTCACCACCAGACACACACACACACACACACATTCCGTTTAAGGTCTGAGGCTGTGTCTTCCACTCATGCCTCTGCAGGGCAATTTTTATTTTCCGTCTGGCGATCAGATAAGAGCTGGACGAGGCGCCGTTTGACACAATATGTCATTTCTGAGGAGATAAGGTGACGTGGTTCCTGTATTATCTGCTACGCTGGAAAGAGGATGGGAGCAGAGCGCTCAACAGAGGGCTAATGCCGGCTTAATGCTAATGTTGACGGCGGAGTCTGCCAGAGGAAGAGGAGGAGGGCGATAGAATGGAACATGAAGAAAGAGAGAAAAGAAGACGTTTTGGTGGGAGGTCTCGACGCGTCACAGAGCGAGAACAGAGGAGAAGAGGATAGGAGGGTGGAGGAAGGTAGAGGAGGGGGGGGGGCTGCAGAAGGAAGGAGGAGGAACAGATAAAAGCAAGACATATCCAACGAAAAGTGGAACCAAATAAACTTGGTGGGAACAAACACCTGAGGCAACGAGGACTTCCTCTGGTCCTCTCTCACTTCATTTTCTGTCCTCCTGCTCCAGGCCAGACGGGCAGGATGCTCTCAGGGCAGCATGGGAAGACGGGAGACTTCAGAGGGTTTTTTATTTCTTTCATCTCAACACACCACACAAGTACACACACACACACACACACACACACACACACACACACATTATATTCTTTCCTTCTTATTTTTCCAGCCTGTCTCCAAATGTTTCCCTCTGTCTGTGTCTGCTAGTTGAATTAAATGTTCTAGTTTTGGTGACTAACTTTCCAAATGGAACCTCACTATATTTAATATCTTAACGTCATTTAGGGTTGCGCGATAAAACCGGTATACGGGTTTAAACCGGTACGACATACGATGGAATACATGTGACCTCGTGTTTCACGAATACAGGTACCTTCGTAAAAACTTGGCCCAGAAGTCACGCCTCCCGTTACTCCTGTTTGCATCAGGACTCAAACATTCCTGCATCAAGATAAAGACGCTGGATTTTTTTTACCGGACCATTGTGAGGGTTCTGTATGTATTATGAGACCAAAACAAAAGTTAGCATAAGTCTCAAATCTGTAGAATGATGCAAATAAACCAATAATGTTAAAATGAAGGTTTGTTAAATTATATTATTGATTAGACTCACAACTTAACATTCATTTATTCATTTATTTATTCATCAATGGAATTTCGTTTGCCTTATGCTTTTCATCGCCTGTCAAAATATGTATTTATAGATTTTTCTGTCTGTCTGCTATGCTTTTAATTTTTTAATTTTCGTTATTTGTTTTTTGAATATTATTTCGTATCTGCTGTATCATGTTCCCTACATATTCAAAATAGGCATTTATATCCTTTTCTTAGTCACTCAGATCCTTACAATAATTTTGCCATGTTCCAACACTGATATATTCTACATCCTGCCAGTATTGAGAGCTAACGCCACGACTAATTACTAACAAAATGATCTGTGTTATTCTGACTTCACCTTTTAATGTATCTAATGTGTGGCTGACCGGCATATATGATCAATATAACAAAAAAATGTAGGCAAATGGTGAGCATAGTGAGAGGGAGGAACATGGAGAAGAGTGAAGAAAAGGTCAGAGAGGAAGAAGTAGAAGTGAATCGGACTTCATTCTCAGAGCTGGTAGCGGTAGGTAGAAGTAATAAGGCATGAATTAGCGAATGACCTCTCACTCTAACGCCTGCCTCCCACTGGCGACACAAGTCATGGGTTACAGGGGTCGAGTTAGAAGGGCTGGTTTCTAATGACGGAGCCTCCTTAATTCGATATGAAGGGGTGGGTCACATTAATTGGACAGAGACATACAGTGCAGTGGCTGACAAGGAGAGGGCGGTCCACTGAGCATACGCACAAGGACGAGACGAGTCATGGCTCTACGCAATGAGGCATGTGCCAATGGATCAGTCTCCCTGCCGCAGTTTGACCTTTTTGTTGCTCTTCTCATTTCCAACTTCTACATTCATCTCTCTCCGCCTTGAAACTTCCTGCTGAACCTGCAAATCAACGTCTAGTGAAGTTTAAATCGTGTTAACGGATTAATATAGGCCGAATGTTGTAAAAGCTCACTTTGTTCCGGGTCTGCTCGGTCTAATACTGAAGAGTTTTCTGTGTTCTGCTGTTTTGCATGTGATACTGTGATACTTTTACCAGATTTAAATTGAGATATTTTTCCGCATTTCATGCACTAATCAGCCACACATTTACAGTAGTTTTAATGTTTTGGCTGATATTACATCTCTCATCATTGATAGTACTGTAATATTGTTGTGTTTCTTTAGATGTGGGTCTTTTATCCCAGTTCACCAGAAAAAAATCTGTATTGCTTGGAAACTGTTGAAATTCACCCATAATATTACCCATAATACCCATTATATTAATACCGGTCCCTGGTTGTAATGTTGCGGCTGATGGGTGTATATTACATCTTTCATCACTTATGACACTGTAATATTGTGTTTGTTTGAATACAGTTTCTTTTATCTCAGTTCAACAGAAAACATCTGTACCGTTTTGAAACTGTTGACACATACTGACCAGCCACAACATTACAACCAGTCACTGGTTGTAATGTTGTGGCTGACTGTTGTATATTACATCTTTCATGATTTACGGCACTGTAACATTAGGAAGTTTCTTTGGATGTGTCTCGTTTATCCTAGTCCACAAGAAAACATCAGTAGTGAGTAGAGACAGCTGATCAGCCACAACATTAGAACCAGTCATTGGTATTGATGTAGTTTCGGTGTAAGTTCTTGGTTCAGCCATGCCCAGGCCCAAAGTACCACCTTGTATGTGGGGCGTTTTTTTACACTACACCAAAGCCTCATTTTTGCAGAAGTGTTACTTTTTTAGTGTATTCAGTGAATGAGCCAGAGGTAGATACATGAAAGGTTATGTCTGCTCAGATATTTAGACACCAACCTTAACGCGGGAGGCAAATTGAATGCTTGTTGGTTGTGTCCCACTTTGCACCAAAACACAGTCCAGTTCTGTCTCTATTTTTGGGTTTGCAGCAGTCTAGTTCCAGCCTCTGCCGCTCATCGCTGCATCCAACCCCACCCCTAACCCTCAGACCCTGCCCTCCTGTGATGTCAACGCACATTAGTCTCACACAACACAAAGTCATGCACACACACCCTTCTGACTGCACCGAGCCCAGTTAGAGACCGTGTCAGGATGGAGGGAGAGAGAGAGGGGGGCGGAGAGAGAACAGGAGGGGTCCAAACTGGGATGCACTCGTCCTTGAGCACTGATGACCTCCCCTTCTTATGAATGTAACACTATATTTTTCCTCTTGTAAAAAACTGATCTAAAAAAAAGGTTGGGGCAATTCGTAAGTTGTCACAGGGGTAAAAAAACAAACAAACACCTGATCGGACATTTACACAGGTAACGAGGTTCATGGTAACAGGTGATAGTATGGAAATCTTCAAAAGTCTCACTATCTATGGAGAGTGGTTAGAAGGAGAGCTTTGTCACTTTGTGAAAAGCTCTGTGGGCAAATATTCCCAACCGTATATGAACCAGCATCTCAACATGGTATTGCAGGGAATTTGAGAATTTCCCCATATAGGGTCCATAATATCGTAAAAATGAAAACGGCAAGATTCTACGACCCATGTTAATACATGGGATAAACACAGGTCATCTGAGACGGACCTTTGCGCAGTGGAAGTATGTCCTTTGATCTGATGAGGCCACATTTCAGGTTTTCTGAAATTATGGAAATAGAGTCCTCCAGGCCAAACAGGAAAAGGAACCTCAGAATTTTTAGCTGCAGGGAGTTCAAAAATTGACGTCTGTGATGGTAACGAGGGTGAGTTAGTGCCCACGGTGTGTGTAACGTGAACATCTGTGAAGGCCGCATCAATGCTGAAAGGTAAATACAGGTTTCGGGAATAATCTAAATTGCTGCCCATTGTTTTTGTCAGAAGCCTTCCTTCTTATTACAGCAGGGCAATGGAGTCCAGGTATTAGACTGGCCCACCTGCTGTCCAGACCTGCCCCCCAATAAAAATATATTGGACATCACGAAGCACCAAAATAAACAACTGACGCCTCCGACTGTGGAGCAACTGAAGACATTCCAGGTTCAGAACTTCAACAATTGTCCACACGTTTACCGATCCCGTTAAAAGACGAGATGGTGTCACACAGTGGCAAACATGGTCCGGTCCCAACTATTTTACCAACATGTTGCTGGCATGAAATTCAGATTGAGAGTGTATTTGATTTGACATTTAATATGTTGTTTTTTGTGCTACATTTCAGTCATGTACTCGTGTTTAAAGTATTTGTAAGTCATTGTAACCTGTTTTTATTGACACTTCTCATGATATCCCACCTTTCTTGGAGTCGTACATCGAAGGTGTCTGATGGTTCATAGGCAGATTTGAAAATAAAAATGAAAATGAAATACTATATGTGCTGTATTTAGCTCTAAAATATGCAAATGTTTGACTGCTATGTAATCAGAAACTCTTTCTCTTTCTCTTATCCCCTTTCTCTCCATCCCTGCCTCCCTTCCTCCTGTGCATTATTCTACCCTACTCTACCTTCCCCACTCATACATGCAACTGACCTTTATCCCTTCCCTCTCCCACCCACATGCCCAAAAACCAAATCCACATGCACTTTCCAGAGCCCCGGTCTAGACGTTGACGAGAACGGTACACTGGACCTGAGTTTAAGCAAGCCCCTGTGCAGCGGTGGCAGCAGTGGTGGGGACTCGGTGCTAACCCCCCTAGAGCCAATGTCCCCCCAGCGGCAAGCCGCCCTGCTGAGCTCCCGCTGCTACGGCATGGGGGACGCCTCAGACTGCTGGGACCTGCCGGTGGACTACACCAAGATCAAACACATAGACGAGGACGAGAAAGAGGTAAAGGGGGAAAATAAGGACAATGTCGGAAATTCACTGGAGCACTCCGTGTGTGTGTGTGTGTGTGTGTGTGTGTGTGTGTGTGTGTGAGTGGTCTGGGTTCTTTAAAATGAAGAGGAAGCTGCCTTTGTTTAAAAATGACTTGACGAAAAGATCACTAGAATTGTGTCGCATGAATCGTTTTTCATCATGTTAATGCGTCTCGTCGTCAAGCTCATGTTCCACCATACACTCCTCTTCACCAAACCAAACTCGGCAGATTTCTGGGTTCGTGTTTTTGGATTCCATTACTGTTAACACAGACAATTACCTGAATACTCATCTCAGACAGCTTGTAGTTCCTTCCAACAGCATAACGTTGCCGCAACCCCCCCCCCTACACTGGCCTGATTACTAACTCTAAGAAAGTAAGAACAGGGCCTAGTTGTAAGTAGAATAAGAAAACTTGCACCTGTGCACATCATCCTGTGAATCATCAAACCTTCACAGCAACATTCCAATCGCGGACGAGGGATACTTTAAACGACCCCTATCCTGACCTTTTGGGGGGTTAATGTTGGTCGGATTGGCACATGCTGACTCCCAGCCTTGGCCACCAGCTCCTATCAGTAGGGGATTGTTTCTTTCTTCCTTTTCTTTTTTTTTGTCTTCTCTTGGGCTCTTGGTGCCTTTTGTGTTTCTGTTTCGGCCTTCAGGAGGGAAAGGAAGAGATTTAATCTCTGCCCATTCCTATTTCCCACGAATGTAACCCGGTCAGGTCCACTTTTTTTGCCCTTTTTGATTTATTAAAAACAATATTTACTATCCATCTCTAAATTCATTACTTTTTTGTCCTTGGAATTTGTCATTAGAATTTAACTAACTAACTGCTGGAATTTTAGTTTTTTATTTCTCTCTCACAGATACCAGCTGTACCGCTGCACCAATTCAACCACAAATTTAATCCGTCATTTAATATTCACACTCCCTGCTCAGAGTGAACGCGAGTTTAACTCAGTTAGCTACTGCATTCAAAATAAGAATACTGACTATAACATTTGATTTACGGGTCTCAACATATTTTCGAATTAGCTGTATTACAGTTAATTTATTTGAGGATTGTGTTTGATTGATATTCTTCACAACACAATTTAAAAAACAAAAAATCTCACTTACCCCTGCAGTACCCCCAACGTACCTCTAGGTGTATGCGTGCACATTGTGATAATGCGGTATGTTCAAGTGAAGAAATGATTGTGTCATAGAGGCGATGACGTGCTGAAAATCAAATATATACTGATACCTGACAGTAACTTGATCACTTTTAAATAGTGAAGCCAAATCATGCCGAATTAGAATAGAATAGAATAGAATAGAATAGAAAGAACTTTGTTCGAAATTTGTTCGTTACAGCCGTTCCAACGTTGTAGAGGGTTCTTCTACTTCTAACTTCTAACTTCTAATGAGGACAATACTATGACTGAGGTGATAAGACATTGCACGTTTGGTTATGACGTTGATGATGCTTCTATGATTATAAAGCAGTCATACTCGTAGTTTTGGAGACGGGCATCAGTTATGAATCTGCTCAAACTTCCTCAGCCGAAATCATTTCCCTCCAAAACTATTGTTCCACCTCAGTGCCTCCGACACAAACATTTGCACTGTCGTCACATTGTGCCGTACATTTCTCACCTCTGTGTCTCACACTAACTGATGTATGCTGAATGATTAGAAAAGTCATAATCAGGATTTTGGAGGGAAACCTAATGAATCTACTGGTTAATTGTTTATCAGCGTTGCCGTATAACAGAGATATCTGCTCTGTTTGCATCACGCTCGCCGCATGCAGGCTTTCTGTTTTTACATTTCGCTCTTTCTCCAAAATGAATTATGCAAAAGAGCACCTTGGGAGGGAATCGGAATAGCTCATCTCATCAAAGAACTGCTGGAAATCAATGCACCACTGCTGGGTGCGCCCGTCAGTGTGTACAGGCGCGTGCACGGACGCCACATGTATGTGTGAGACGTGAATATTCATGCGAGCGCCAGCGTCTGTGTGCATATGCAGCTTCCAATGCTAGCCTAGTTTCTGCTCTCTGTGTCTGTATGCAATGCATGTGTCATTCTCCCCCGTCTGCCTCTCAGCCTGCGTTCCCTTTAATTGGAGAAGCTCGCTGGCTGACCCAGCATCACACACTAGGAGACAGCTTGAGCGCTGGATAATTTGGGCCGTATCTGGACCTGTCTCTTTATGGGCATTACTGTACATACACTCTGAGAATGGAAGAAAGGAAGAGAGGATTTGCATCAACAGCCTTCGTGCCCCGGCTGCATCCACTGCATACAAAGCACAGCCCCACATAACATAACTCACTACACAACGTTGTGGCGCTGCGCCACAGTGCCATCTAGCGGCAGACGGGTGCATTACAAGAACCCAGACAGCCGACCCCCTGCACTCGCACAGATCCAAGTAGGCTACAGGGCCCGGAAAGGGGCCACATTTTTACCGAGTGATTCACAGGTTCCTTATTTAATAAGATTTTTATCACATGAGCCATTCTTTACCCATGGCTCCGTAGATTTGAGCGAAGACACGCATCATTTATAATATATTGTACCATTGTCACATCATTATTTATGTTTGTCTATGTTTGAGGAGACAAAAGCGCAAGATGAAGTAGGCCTACGCTGTCGTCCCCAACAGCAAAGGTATATCCCTGAAAAGAAGCCAGTCCCCCGCATTGCACAAGTAATCCTCCTGACTGAACTTCTCCAATTAAATGTCAAGTTATGTCAGAAAAAAGCTCCCTTTAAAAAGCAAAAAATGAACTATTAGAGTAAAATATTAGCTATATATGAGATGTACAAGTTACATCTTCTAGTCCATTCACATGCACCAAATTTGGACTAAATCGAAACTAAAGTTGAGAATATATGGAGATAAAGCTCCTAACAGTGTTGGTAATATACAACCGACCTTTCCCAAGATCAACCCTATTCTTCCTCACACTATGGTCGATGTTGGTATCAAATTTGGAAATGATCCATTAAATAGTTAATTGAGTTATATAGTTTATTGGACGCAACCCCAATAATGATTCCTTAAAACCCCTGACTTCTTGAGGATATATTCAGATGGAGTTTTGAGGACAAAGTTTTCTGTTTGGGGCAATAAACCGAAATAGCCTTCCTGGATAAAAGGAGACAGTAATGACTGGCCTTAGTTCCTGCTTTGAACTATCCCCTGGTTGGCTTTGGTAAATAAGAGGCTAAAGGCAGTCAGGAAGCCGCCTCCACCTGAGGCTGAGGACACATCATCACATAGACACCACCTCACCTAACCCTTTGAACATGTATAGTTATAGTGATTAATCGTCCCTCTTCTTCTCCTCTTCTCTTCTTCCTTCCAATCTCAGCCGGATGACCTGGATCCCTTCCATGACCTACTGGACGACCGGTCTTACACCACAGATGTGAACATGCCCAGCCCCAAGCCCAAGTATGTCCAGTGCAAAGAGAGTAAGAAGGACCTGATAACGTAAGAGCCCTCCTTTTCCTTCCCAGCATTCCTCCTGCACACCTGACTCACTTGCGTCTCCCCACTCTTGCTTTGCTCCCGCCTCCCCCAATCATCTTATTCCCATATTTTTTTTATCCTTTTTTGCTCCAGTTTACTTCAGAGAACTCTCCCCCTCCCTCATCCTGTGCTGCTGGCTTGCTATAGGACTTTAATTTGATAGCGCTATCCACTTGTCCTCACTGAGCTGGAAGCTTCTTGGTTTTAGTTCCCTCTTCTGATGTGCTTCATCTTTACGAGGCGACGCACCGGTTGTCCGCATCTGACTATATCGAGTACTGCTGATCTCAAGAACCTCCTTATTGATCCCAGACAGTGAAGCTAAACTGGAAACAATGAATACCAACCTTTGGGCTTGTAAATCTGTCTATTTCTCCGGTGGCAGATGTCCCACACCGGGGTGTGATGGAAGTGGTCACTTGACTTCCTTTTCTCCTGGTGGATTCTGACTTGTGGATCTAGTTCTCTTTATTGTTTTCAGCTTACCTCGACTGTGCTGTCAAACACCTGTAGGCAGAAGTTCTCACATATTTGTTATCCCTTTGACGACCTCAAACAAGAGCATCATGAAATGAGAAAATTAAATTAGGCTAGGATATATGCTAATTTTTAATCCAAACCCCGGGATAAAATTAGTTGCCAATGAGCCGTGGGTAAAACCTTCTAAGCTGGTGTTATTCCGTCCTCCTGGCCCTTCCCATAGTGCAATGCAGACTAAGCATTTGCCATTCAGAGCAGAAGTCCAAAGCGTAATTGCTGCGTCTTGCAGTGTGAGGCCACTGAACGATATCATTTTTACAAAAAAATTGTTATTCGGACATTACCTTAATCAGGGTACAAGTCAGAGGATTAGAATAGTATAGTATAATCAGAATAGTAAAATCATTTAAAACTTGTGTTTGGCATGTGTGCCCAGAAAGCCCTTGTTAATGCTTAAATGTGGTTTGAAGATCCGACTAACTTTCAAATGACGTACACACCAGAGTGGAAGAAATCAGGAGGTGGTCCAAAACTTTTCCGCAGCACTTAAACTTACTGTTTTTTATTCAATCCTACTTGGATAAGAGAGCCAGCGTGCGTCGGAACGAGACCTCCCTGCTGTTTCTGTATGAATTCAAAGTCTCAGAGGGGGAACTCAGTTAAATCAACTCCCTGCACTTGCATCATGGCTTGCATTATGTGTGCATGCGTTGTGTGTACCTCTGTGTGTAGACGCTATCGTGTTTGTGTGGGTGTCATTTCATGTCACTAATATTCCGCTGATGTATCTTTTCAGTCTCTCAGGTTGTCCTTTAGCTGATAAAAGCATTCGAAGCATGCTGGCCAACAACGCGCAAGAGCTCAAGTAAGCCGTGAGATATATGTGATTTATGTGTGTGTCTCATTCTGTGTGAGCGCAGGTTGCCGATTTTAGTGCAAACAATGGCAAAGAAACAACCAGTGGTGGAAAGTAACTGAGTACTTTTTACACAAGTACTGTATACTTATAGAAGAACTTTATACTTCGGCTCTACCGCATATCAGAGGAAGAAATTCTACTTTCTTCCTGATTTTCCTTCTTCTTAAGATAAATACACCTTTTCAAAATCCGCCTTGGATGATATGGAAAATGTCACAAAGCTGCAAGCAGGCAGATCTTATGAAAAGCTGACAGAAGCATTAGAGATGCTTCTTTCTCACAGCACAGGCAATGGTGAGGCTCTAGATGAATCTACTTTACATCATCGTTAGATTACCTCATCCTTTAATGTCTACAGTAGTAACGCATTACTGCAGCAGTAATATTAACCCAAATGTAAGAGTGAAATACTCATGTGCATTTTACTGCACAAAGTGAATTTTTAATTAAATACTTTAAGTACATTTTGCTGATAATGTTTAAATACTTTTACTTAGACCCTAAGGGTATTTTAACTTAAGTCTTGCATGGACCTAAAAGGGATTTTGGCTGTAAAGTACCACCTATGTCCACTAGAGGGAGGTACAACCTTTGGCCGGGACTTAACATGTTTATTTGTTTTAAGTCTAGCATTCAGCACAGTACAGAAATGCGCAAAATATACGTTTAAGCCCAATTGTGGGTCTTCAGGTGAGAAGAACCACACTGGTTGATGGTATCAATCATGTGTAGCTGTTTTTGATCGGAGATTATTTCCTGTTTACTATGAGGTCCAAATTCTGGCCTCTTGGGGCTCAAGGTGCTTGAAGTAAGGTTTCGAGGGCAGGTCTTTTACTTGCTTTTGTTTTCATAGTGTGGTATTAATACTTTAACTCAAGTAAAGGATCTGATGCCACTGGTGATTACAGAGCAGCTACTGTTTATGCAGTCGCGTGCAGGAATGGTGTTGAGCTGCTGTTGTGTGGGAGTGCAACATTCAGTAGGTTGACCGGTGTTCAAAGGTGAATGGACGTCTCTCTGTGGAACTAGAGACTGGTCCAGTCCGAACTCCGGAGGACAATGGATGGAAGGATAAGCAGTCGTGGAGCTTCGTCTCACTGCTTCATTAGTCTGCTGATATTTCATTGTTTTATATTGTTAAAACAACTCAAAAACATTGAATACAAAAAAATGTAATATCAAAAACTTAAATACTCACCTAACTAACTTTTAGAACGTCCCACAGATTCATAAAAATCAACAATGATCGATAACCCAAGTACTGAGCACAGCAAAAATATATTGAATTTTTGAAACTTCCTCTAATTTTATTGTATTTTATTGACATATGCCCATCCAGAATTTGATGCCTTTGATGCTGACAACATGTTTGGATGAAGTTGGGGGAGGGGCGTGTTTATAGTTATATCACCTTTTCTTGGACCAAAACTCAGTAAGGGTTTGGGAAGACAGGAAACAGTTTGTCAGACGTCACTTCACATTTAGTTTGAGGAGCTGCGGGGTTGATTGTACAACTCAGGGGGTTGGGGACTTTTCAGGGATATACCCTTGCTGCTGGGGACGACAACGTAGGCCCAGTTCATTCTTATTCCTGGTCTGCTGTGGTTAGCACCTATCGAAGTGATCTAAGGGAGGACAGGGTGCCAAAGGCTCATTGATGAGCGAGGGGGGAGGGAGGTTCTAGCCGGTGTCTTCCCTTCCCTCTGAAGAGCCACTGTAGCACAAACTGCTGAAAGAGATGATGATGCTGGTTCTGATAGAAAGGTGTCAGATCTCCAGAATCCGTAACTGCTATCTGATCTCAAAAGGAGGGACATTAAAGAAAAATGGCAGAGAGGAAGCAAACGGTCTCTCCTTAGAGAGGAATGGCGTAGGATCTGTCGGATACAATGGAAAACTACAAACTCTCTTGTTTGGAGGGTTTGTTAGAAGAGTCTGGTTTGATTTTTTTTTATCACTGCTCAACAGAAGCGGCGTAGATCACCTAATTCAGATTGCTTAAAGCAATGCCAGGCCCGTAATGTAATTCATGACCACATATTTTGGTCCCGCTCTACTTTAACTGAGTACCGGGGCAAGAAAAAACAAAAAACTGACATAATAGGCTGTACTCAAAATCTCCATCACTTTTAGATTCAGTGTTCTGGATCCAGGTAATATCTCCAAAGATAAGACCGCTGGCTGCCAGCAAGGAAGCCATAAGTCACAGTTGGCTTAAACCCCAAACGACACCAGCTAAGGACTGGATAGTCAAAGTCGATTACATTTACATCATGGAGAAGTTGACGTATTCCCTTAGAGTGCAACAAGATGAATTCACTAGTTTATGGGCTAAGTTGACTTTATCTGCCCCACCGACAAGACTTTTTATTCTGTTCTTTGGTACCGGACCCTGAACGCCTAACTTTTATGGGAAAGGACCGTCATCCTTTGTCATTTTTCTCTTCCTATCCATCATCATCGCTAGTATTTAATAATTATTTTTGTTTATTTTCTCCGGCAGTAGGCCAATGGATCCACATAATCTCATATTTGGACATATGAAAAGACGAATAGGGATGATTGCTGTTGCTTTTCAAATTTCAAATTCATGTATATGGGCATGAGGCAAAATGTTTGTAAGTGTTCCTTGGAAATTTTCCAAGCTACCAATAAAAAACAAATTAAAAGGTGTCAGAATTTGTATTTCATCTCAGAGATGTTTTGCTATATGTTATATCCTCCTTAAGGGAACTGTTACTGTAGGCCCTGAGTCCGTTTTGTTTCTTGTGCCCCAGGTGCCCGACACCAGGGTGCGATGGTTCTGGACATATCACTGGAAACTACGCCTCACACAGAAGGTACAAGCTGCCATTTTATGTCTTGCAAACGCCCGAACAAATATCCCCCTTATCTTCCACTGTTGTCCCCCCTCACACACACTCACACACACTCACACACACACATACACTCACAGATACACACGTAAGGGATGCTTGAGCTTTATAACACCGCCATTTATCTGCAGTCTCTCAGGGTGTCCTCGAGCCAGGAAAAGTGGGATAAAGATCATCCACAGCAAAGAGAACAAGGAGGACCAGGAGCCTATCAGGTAGAGTCCAGACACAGACCATCAGTCTTCTTGTCTCCCTTTAAGAACTCAAACTGTTCTTCCTACTAGCGCTGCTCACTTTATGTTCTCCTCTTGGAAATTTACAACATGATGTATGATTTTGCTCAACGCTTTTTTGAATGTTGCACAAAAAAAAAAGCAGTTTGGATGTCAAGAAAAAAGACCAATTCCCTGATTTCCAATCAGTGCAAATACTCTGGGTTATGCTCTGATGCAAGAGGGAATAAATCAGCATTACCTCTGACAAGACAGATGAGGTGAGCGCCATCCTTAATCTAAAGGTGCGGGAGAAACTCCTTAAGAGCAAGGCAGGAGCAATTTAGAGGGGGAGATTCTGCAGTATCTGGTGAACTTGTGCAGACAAACAGGTAAGGAGAGACAGAGAGGGGAAGACAGAGGTGGAAAGATTGATTGGACTCTATCGAAATCCCACAATGGGCTTCTCTGGCCTCAGCCCTGCAGCTACATTGATTTTTGTGGTGATGCAGAGCACAAACAACTCGCTTTGGCCTTCTCCTTCTCCTCATTTTGCTGGCATCTGAGGACAGGTTTCCCTGTCAGAATGCTCAGTT
The DNA here is from genome assembly GCA_009660295.1 of Lophius piscatorius. Lineage (NCBI taxonomy): Eukaryota > Metazoa > Chordata > Actinopteri > Lophiiformes > Lophiidae > Lophius > Lophius piscatorius. Next base: position 106,586 of record VRLP01000286.1, read on the forward strand.
GATTTGACGATGTCTTTGCAGAACATCAATCCACTCATTTTCTTCCACTTATCCGGACTCGGGTTTGGGTTTATAGCAAGCCAAGCAGGGAATTCTAGACATCCCTCTCCCCAGCAACGCATTGCACTTCATCCTCGGAATCCTGAGACGTTACCATGACACATGGGGCTCCAGCAAATTTGGGGTCTAATCCAGAGTCTCAACCCCATTTGGAGGTGCCTGGAAGACCTTGGCCAAACCACCTCAAATAGCTCTACTACAAGCTCCAACCAGATGTCCGAGCTCAATTTGTGCTGAAAATGCATAATGGATTTGACCTGTTTGAGTGTGTATTCCATTCTGGGTGAAATTCCTTGTCTTCTACACGTGTACCGAGAGAAAGATCTGAGAAAAACCACAGAGAAAGACACCATGGCAGATCGCAGTTGGACTTTCGGAATTTTGTGAAGCGTGACATATAGACTATTTCACCGCCTCATTGCATCTGATTAGCACTGGTGTTGATGTGCTGTCAGCTTTCCAAATCACTGATAAAGCTTCCCCGGGACAGCTTTAGATAACATGATGGTATCTTTGTTTATATGACGGTAAAAGATGTAGCAGGAAACAAACACAGTTTGCTCACTTAGTGGGGTGTTTTAGTTCTTAGAAGAAGAAACCCAGATGGCATTGAGTACTCTAAACCCGTTGGGTCTATAACTCAACGGGTCAGAGCTGTTTTCTTAGCAAAAGGGGGAACAACATTAAATTAGGCAGGTGGTTATAATGTTCGGGCAGATCAGTCCATTTATAAACTTTACATACACGATCCCTGTGAGTCCCTACTGAAATTCCATCACTAGGTCAGGTGCTTACAGGCAACCCAGGTTTGTGACTTTGTTGAGTATTTTTTATTTATACTTTAGTTTGCTGTCTGTGTTATTTATAATTCAATAAAAGTCTCACAGGTGATGTAGTAATAATAGTTTGTGAGATTTTGGATGGACGAGCCGTCATGATGACCCATCGTTCTGAATGTCGGAAACATGACGATGGAGAGATGATGGCGAAAACTGAAGTGTATTAATGAAGCAGATGAAGGTTGTTTGACGTAACCAATGAATCACACCGCTGAGTGAATCTTCTCTGAGAACACTTCTACCCTCTGAACCCCCCAGGTGTCCGGTCCCGGGTTGTGATGGCCAGGGACACGTGACGGGGAAGTATGCCTCCCACAGAAGTGCGTCAGGATGCCCCATCGCAGCCAAGAGACAAAAGGACGGTTACCTGAATGGCATCCAGTTCACGTGGAAGTCTGGGAAGACGGAGGGCATGTCCTGTCCCACACCGGGCTGTGACGGTTCGGGTCACGTCAGCGGGAGCTTCCTGACACATCGCAGGTGGGTCTCTGGAGCTTAGCCGCGTGCAGTTTTAAACTTCCTTTTTTGTGACTCCACTGCTTGTGTGAATTCCATTGGTGTAACAAAATGTTGAAACCAAGACAATGTTCCCCAATTTCCTCACGGCACCTGTCCGCTGCTCCTCAGGGGAGGCGTCAAATGCTTTGAACTTTGTAAAAGTTGTTTTAGAGTGATTACACTATTATTATATCCCCGACATTTCGAGGATGTCATGTAATCGTCATCACCGCCGCCTCCGCGGATTCTTCATGTTAACGTGATTACTCAAAAACTGATTCATGGATCATTTTCAAATTTTATACCGACGGAGATTTCAGTGTTAGGAAGAACTGGATTGATTTTGAGAAAAGGTCTTTGCTAGGTATATATCCAAAACTAGTGGGAGCATAAACTCAAAAGGTTTTCGGGCCATTACTCCCTAACCGTTGGTCCGATTTAATCCAAATTTGGCGCATCAGAACTGACTGAAGATCTATCTTTTCTATATCTATCTTTTAAATATCATATTTTAGTAAAGTTCACATTTACTCACTAGGTTTAACTTTTTTACGGAAAAAAAAAGTTCTTCCTACACATCTTCCTAACCAATGCTTCCAAATTAATCCAAATTTGATGCATCTCAATTTGGTGAAATCTATCTTGATCATATTTCACTCTAATAGTTTATATTCTACTCGCTAGGGATTTTGTATCAAAAACACTCTTTTTACAAAGTAGCTTCCTAACAGTTGGGTTGATATAGTCCAGGTTTGGTGCATATAAGTCAACACAATGAAATCTATCTTGTATATATAATACAATGTTGTACTCCTAAAGTTCACATTTACTCCCTAGGGGGAGCTTTTTTTTTACATTAAAACACTGTTTCTGACACAACTTCACATTTAATTTGAAGAGTTTATTAGATTAGGGCCATAGCAAGTGCGTTTCGGGGATACACCCTTTCTGTCTGGGACGACGGCGTGGGCCTAGTTCACATATATACGTTTTAATGCTGGTATATTCTTACTGGACTCACTAAGTATGTGGAATGTATAGAAACAACGCTTCCTCTCCTTGCTGTTGCTTCTAGTCTGTCGGGTTGTCCGCGTGCCACCTCCGCCATGAGGAAAGCCAGGATCTCTGGGGTGGAAATGCTGACGATAAAGCAGCAACGTGCCAGCAACGGTAACTACAGCCACCACTCACCCAAACAATGGAACGATTTGCTGAGCGGAATACTAATATCGTATAATGAACCAATCACATGTGAGTGTGTGAGTGTGTGTAAACTGCTGAAATAAGTAGAAGAGTGACTCCAATCTGGAGGATGAAGGTTGGGATGTTTGGGCGGTAATCAGTCATCTGGTGTCTGAGCGAGCCTTGGGTTGCGTGCTCCATCTATTTTTCATTTGCGATGAATTCCGACTCTTTATTAGGGAGATGTGACAGGATCACAATGTAATTTGTCTGTGAGATTGTTGAGTCTTAATCAGCTAAAATGACCCGGCCCGCTTCTATTGCGGAGGTGAAGACTTCTCTGCAGAGTCATGTTTTGTCATTTTTAATCACTTAAGTCCAGCGTGAGGGCTATTAACCAAATTTATGACTGAGGTTTTGTGGGGATGTGTCTCCGCTAACGCTGCAGGACTGGAGCCCGAGGAGGACATGAAACAGCTGGATGACGAGATCAAAGATTTAAGCGAATCAAATTCACAGGTGGAAGCAGACATGATCAAACTTCGAACGCAGGTGAGTCAGATATTCTGTTCCTCCGCTTCTACGCCCCTGAATGAATGCACCTGCCCGTAAATATACCTGCATTGTAACACCCCGCTCCTCCTCTCCTCAGATCACAACAATGGAGTCCAGCTTGAAGTCAATAGAGGAGGAAAACAAGGTGATTGAAAACCAAAATGAATCTCTCCTGCATGAGCTGGCCAGTCTCAGCCAGTCACTGATTAACAGTTTAGCTAATGTCCAGCTCCCTCATATGGTAAGGGCCACCAGGAACGGCTAGCTGCTAGTTGCAGGATATTGCTAGCCCTAGCGTTTAAGCGGCGTATTCGTTTAATTGTGTATTTGATCACAGTTTAATTGTGCATGCTTAGACCAAAATGTGGAGCATTGTTTGTCTTTGCAAACCAAGAGGGAGTTGTGGAATGAGGTTGGATTTGGTTTTTACACCAACAGCATGTTTAGGCTAAAGAGGTGAATAGAGGGTTCATGCTGAAGGGAGGTCCAATCATGTATGGCTTCATTGTGAAGCCAAATTATTGAGGAATGAAAGCTTCTTTTTTTTATATATATGCACATGCCTGTTTGTGTTGAGTGTCTCTGTATCAACGCCGTAACATGCTGCCTTTACATCTCTCCTCAAACTCACACTTTCACCCAGATCGGACTTGGTTTTTAAAATCCGCAGCGGACAACGAGACACAACGCCAAATACAAGTGTATTAATAATAATAATAATAATAATCCTTCCTTTATTTCTCACACGTTACACAGTTCGTACATACAGTAGAACGTCGTGAGATTTATCTCTGCATTCAACCCATCCATGAGGGAGCAGTGGACGGCCCAGCGCTGAGGTTTCAGGGTCTTGCTCAAGGACCCACGGCATGTTGCGTCAGGGGCTGGGCTCAAACCCCGGTCTCCCGGTCGAGGGACGACTGTTCTACTCATTTAGCTAAAGCCACCCGGGCGTAAACAACCACCGAGACGCGCTCTATTCCAATCGCCCATGAGGCATTTTAAAACCAATCCTAATAAGGGTCCGGGAATCACGTTACACCAACGACTCACGCGATGATCCAGTAGCTACCAACAGTAATGGCGGGACGTCAACTGTACCCATGTGACGTAACGACTCTCCATGTATCAAATACCTCACCGGAGGTTTAATATCTGACTCCCCGAAACAGTCAGTTAGAACCGACGAGGCCTCTTGGACAGGAAGTGAAACTTCTTCAATCAAGTTCAGTTGCCTCTGATTCAACCTTCAACTAATGCAAATGTTTCAAAATACCTTATTTTAGTCGCCTCCATCGGGTCGTGATGAGAATTGACATGCTGCGAGAAGAAGAAAGAATTGCAAGATAAGAAAAAATAAATTAGCCTTTATTCATTCCACAGCGGAAAAATGTTGGTGTTGAAGCAGCGAAGAGGAAGATGTTACACTAAAGGAGAAGTATTTGAAGCATGGTGGAAATAACACGGAGTTCTGGACTTCTTAGCTTGAGCCAGACTTAAATTTCTCTTGTGAAACCTCCCCCCCGGCCCAAAGTCTGTTTCTTTTCAAAACAAACCTGAGCCTTGGATATTTCCGGCTTTCGGCCAAATTATAGGGACGTTAAAGAATGTTAGCTTCGCCAATAAACCAAAGAAAAAGTAAAAGTAACAAGTTCAAAACAAGCCATGGTAGGGAGAGGAAGAGAGACGTGTTTATATAATACAGCGCAGCAAAGAAATAAAAAGTCAGCTGAAAAAAAAAACTTTTAGAATGCTTAAACTTTTTCCTTTATCTTCTGAGAGAATATTAGGGGGCGGGACAACAATGTAGGTACATACATACACATACACAATGCCGATCAACCTTACTTCCCCTCTTATCCTTCAAAATAAGAGCACTTCAAATACACTACTACTTAAGGTTCTAAAACTTTCAAGAACATAAAAAAAATCGCAATGGCCGGTCAGACTTTATAAAAATCGGTGATCAGCCAAGAAAAATTGCAGTCGGCGTACATTTACACACAAGGTTTTATAAAGCGGCAATGATATGAATCTGCTCATTCATTTTTTTCTTGCAAATAGCACTTTCAAATCGAAACGTTCCGGATCAAACATGTAAACTGTGACAAAAACTCAAAAAACGCAGTTGTTGAAATTAAATCCAGTCCCTGAAATCGGAGTCAAATCAATTCCAGCTGTTGCGTTTTTGCGTGTGACACATTCTCGTCAGATCCTGACAGCGTGTGTGCTCTTCATGTCATCCTTCATCTCCAGCTTTTATGTCCGCGTTCGATTTGAGGCGTAATGCATAAATATGTGTCTTTATGTTAAACACTGCCACCCAGTGTTTGGATGGAATGAGTTCTCAAAGCAAGCTCACAGAAAGGTGTGTCCCTCCTGTCCTTCCGTACACAGAAACCACTGGTACACAAAGAACCTCCACTGAGGAATACCAGCTGCTTACAGTTGCACCAGCAAGTAAGTCAATACTACTCTGTACTACTCTCTCTGTTCCGTACTACTTTAAGATACAGCTCTTCAGCACAAGTTCTGCATCCTCATTCTACCTCTAGTCTGCATCCTCATTCTACCTCTAGTCTGCATCCTCATTCTACCTCTAGTCTGCATCTCATAACGGCTTTCTTCAGTTTGATTAACTTTACTTTTTAAGGCATGCATGACTTTTTACAGCAGGAGTTACGGGTGGCAGACAAAGCAGCCCGTCTTGTATATCTTTATGTATTTGCTTTATGACACATGATTCAGAAAATTACGTTAAATGAGGATGAGTAAAGGCACTGTAGAAATATTCCACTACAAGTAAAAGCCTTGCATTCAAAATTTTATTTGAGTAAAAGTAAGTTTTACCGGTAAAATCCACTTTAAGTATCAGGAGCAAAATTACTCGTGGTCCCTCTCAAGAGTTTTTTCATTGTTGTTTTGGATTACTATTACTGTTGCATTAAAGTACAAGACTATGTTACTGCTGCAGATGTTGGCGGTTGAGGTAATCTAACTACTTTATGCAGATCACAGAAAATTGAAGTAATCTAGTAAAGACCAGGAGTGATTTTGGGAAAGGTCAGTTACATATTTCCGCCACTAGGGGCAACTTTGTCCCCAGATGCTTTCTGGCCATAGTTTCTCCGCCCTAGGTCCGATTTTGTCCAAATTCTCCTCATATGAACCACCTCAGGGAGTTCAAACATGTATTTTTCATATTATACTGTAATTGTTCACATTTCACTCACTAGGTTGTTTTTTTTGGGGTTGGTTTCGGGGGAACTTACCAACTACAGTACATGTCAGATTATGTCCAAATGGTCTCACTCGAATCTACACAAGGAAACATATCTTATTATTTTACAACTAGTGACTTTCTCTTACTCCCCTACCATAACTTTAGCTGTGACTTCATTTAGCTCATATGTACCAACACAAGGAAATCCGTCATGCTTTATTACTTGGTATAGAAAAAAAAATAGTTGAGTGTATTTATCCTCATTATTGAGCCAATATGGGATGGCTTTTCCAGAAATAGTTTGATTGAGTCGGAGTAGAAGGTCCTCCTTGAGGAGTCAAAGGAGCATAAAATGGGAATAATGGAGTCATGTAGAAATACCTCAGATTTGTACTTACAGTACTTGAGTGAATGTACTTAATTACTGTTGACATTGGAGAGAATCTAAATCTTCTCTCAATCCTTTCTTTCCTCTCCATGTTTTGTCGTTGGTCCTGCAGGAGCCCATCAGTGAGCAGAACTTTGACGCCTATGTGACCACGTTGACAGATATGTACTCAAACCAAGACCAGTACCAGAGCCAGGAAAACAAAGCCCTGCTGGAAAACATCAAGCAAGCCGTTCAAGGGATCCAAGTGTAACCGGCGAGCGAAAGGAGACTCCGCCTCCACCAGTAGGAGCTGGTGGACCACCTACGAACAGGCGCCGATGGTTTGATCTCCTCGGTTTCTTTGCAGTAACTTAAATAATGTTATATATTCTCGATTCTGTTCACTCAAAAAAAAAAAAAAGACGGAGGTACTACGCTTAAAGAGACCTCGAGGTGATTTCTTTCTTCGGTTCTTTTCTTTTTAGGCCTTGCTTTGAGACAGAGCATAAAAGAGTAAAACGGCAAATTAGTTTTTGAGGACATTCACATTTTGTACGTTTTCATATGAGCTGACATAGTGTCATGTAATGTTTCTAGCTGCTCATGTATGCACATTTTTAGTGTATATTTCTGAACAGTAAGCAAACCATAACCGAACGCCAGTTCTTTTTAAATCGCTCGACGACGAGGCATTTCAGATGACGAAGACTGGACACTGGAACGAAAAAGGGAAAATATCTACAAGCAAGGAGAGAAGCTACTTTATTTTTTTTCTCCTCACCGGATGATTTTGGACTTGATGTTTTTCTTCTTCTTCATCTTCTACTTCTTCTTCTTCTCCCTTTTTTTTCTCCTTCCTTTTTTTAAATTTTGTTTTTGCGTGTACGTTGTTCCAAAAGCAAAAAAAACTGGTTTATTTTCTGACGACGCTTGCTTTTGTGATTTTCTTTTGATAGAATTCAAATTTGAAGAAAAAAAAAAAGAAAAAAGGATGTGTAGCTGTAGGTGGGGGAATTTTTAAGCGGTGCTGTAAACGAATCCGGATGAGGAAGCTGACCTGACGTATGTATGAATGTATGTATGAACATTGTAAACATCATTACACGGAAACCCGATGGTGGAAATCCCATTATCTAGGAGAGCCAATTAATTCCTCAAGGAACACATGTGTGTGGTGCATGCATGTTCGCGCGCTCATCCTCAACTAATCTCAAAAGAATACAAACCACGTGTAAAGACAATGAGCTACGGAGACCGCATTCTAGCCTTTCTAGCAGCCAATCTGCTCAATTTCCAGACTCGTGTCGCTAGGATGGAGAAATGTCTCAGCAATATTATAAGTGAATAATTTGTTCATAGCGGATACGGGATGCAATCTGCAAAGAGGAAGAAAAAAAAAAAAGAAAAAAAGAAATGGTTGGGTATATGCAATTTCTTGTTTATAAGCATAGCGGGGTAACGTGAATCTTTTTAATATAGCCTATGTAAAATATTGATTTTTATACAAATCTTTTAATACAAAAAAATCTTTTTAAAAAAGAGGGAGGAGGGAACCTGGACAATGAGTTTTACAAGCGAAAGTATATGAGTTCCACTTTTTTTCTGTACGATTTTGCACAGGGACACCTTCGTTTCCATGTTTTGATGTTCTTACGGAAGCTAAAAGCAGTACCCGAGAGCCTAAACAGACGGGTTTCAGAGGGTTTTGTAAAGAGTATTTATATGACAGCGGGACTTACAGGGTCACTGTCCCCACTTATGTGCCAGTAGACTATTTGCACTTGTCCTTGAAGATATTATCCTTACGTACGGCGGCGTGCAATTTCCCAGGTGACCTCTTTGGCACTCGATTGGAGCAACCAACCGCTTGGAGCCACCGTAGCGGTGGACTTATTCGTACGACTGAGAGAGGAAGACTTGAAATCAGAGAAGAGGATGATTAGAACCATAGCAGTGATACTGTAGGCTATTATCAAGTGTAAAAAAAAAAAAACAACATTCATTTTTGTTGCTATGTTTTAGGAAGATGAAGTTATCCCCCAGCAGCACTTTATATCTAATCAATGTACAAAGGATTAAATAGTCAATCAAATGGAGGTTTTAAAAAAAAAAGAAAAAAAGCAGAAGGAACGGCGAGCGAGACCTTCGAGGGGTGATACAATCCGGCCAGTACGCCTGACTGTGTGCACCCCCTTTGGTCTGGTTGTTATCCATCGCGTTCAGAATTTGCCTTTTTGGAGAGCTAATGCTAAAGGTGCTCGTCGTTGGCCAGACTGAATCTCATCTCTTGTACTTTTACCGTCCTCTTTCAGGACTCTACTACCCATCATCCATGAGCGTACGCCTTTTTCCACAGCATTGTGTCTGCAGCTTTTTGCCAATATAGTAATGCTTCAGTAGAGTAATAGCTAGTACAAGTTTTTCAATTAATTCTCATTATCAGTGAAAAAGGGAAAAGGGGATTTAAAAGCACAACCCGGCTGCTCATCTGACGTTGGTACATGAATAACAAACCTGAATAGAGTTATCTGTGACTATCTAGAGGGAACACTCAAAGGTGGTCACATATTTAGAAAGCTGACTTTTCATATAAATTATTGTGAATTCATCAGAGTTTATTATTTTATTTGAGCCGATTCGTTTTGAGACTGGTTTTCGGTGACCATTAACAAAGACAGGATTTTGTATAAACTATTGTGCTCTCTGTGGAACTGAAGTTTGATTTATTTTTGTACTACACAGCATGGATTTGTTGACATTTTAATTTTGCTATAAATGTGTGAGATCACAAGTTGCTGTGATATTTCATTTATAAATTGTGAACTTTGTACAATTTTTTGTCATGCTGGATGTTGACACATCTTACTCTGAATAAAGAACAAAATGTGTTGCCAGAGGCTCGTCAACTCACTTCTTCACCAGCTGTCGCTATACCCAATATCCACCAGCAGATGTCAGCATTTCCATAAACACTGCTCCACAAAGTATGAATAAATTTGTAATATAACGAGAATAAAGTCGTCATTTTACGTGAGGCAGCAGTACCTCTGCCTCCCTGAAGGGGGTGTGCTGAGCACACTGGTTTATGCTGGTTCTGCTATTGCAGTGTTTGTTTTGAAGATTCCATATCCAAACCAACTCAGAAAAATTGATTCATTATAAAGTTTTAAAAATGAACCTGTAAATTTGTCTATATTTTTTTTTAAATAATGTTTTTCATATGCAATTGAAAATATTTTGAAAACAAAAAAATGTAAGAGGAGTAATTTAAACTTGATTTTTTTTCAACAGAAAAAAACCACATTTAACATTTTGTCTAATTTCTTTAGCCTTGTTTTTGGTTTTTCAAAATAATTGGGGAAAAAAACTATGATTTTTGTCTCCTACTGTATGAATTGTTGAATTGCAAATTGTAAATGAAGAACACACGAAGGTGCAGAGCAAATGCGCTCTTTCCCTTAGCCGATACAAATTTAATGTTTGCTGAAATAAGTACCTTACGTATGTGTGTGTACAGAATTTTGATATGAGATATGAAATGAACAGTAGTCAGTGTGTAAGCTGGCAATGAAATGGAGAACCCTCTATTGGGTCAGAACTCTGGAAGGGTCAGAACCTCAATTGCCATCAACTTCACCTGCATGTCACTCAGAGACTTCATCCCGGACCTGGATCAGACCATCAGCATTAGCATATGGTCTGTAAGACCCTTCAAGGATCTGCATGTCCAGACCATCACTGACCCACTGCCAAACCGGTTCTGCCGGATGATGTTTCAGGCAGCGTAACGCTCATCACGTTGTCTCCGGACTCTTTAATGTCCGTCTCATACGCTCAGTGGCTCCCCCTAATGAATAAAACACAAACTATTAATGTAAAATATGATGTTTAGAAGAAAGATCCCCTCAAGTCAATCGACATGCACCAAATTTGGATCCAATCGGACCGAGTAATGAGAAATTATAGTCCGAAAACTCCTAGTGTCAGAAATATAGAACCACCATTTCCAAAATCAATCCAAGTCTTCCTGGCACCGTGGTCTATGGGGGTATAAAGTTAGAAAATGATCCATGAAATAGTTTTTGAGATGTTTCAAGAAAACCATTTTTTTGTAAAAAAAAAAGAAAAAGAAAAAGAAAAAAAAGAGCTCGACCTTGTGGGTAAAATATGAAACGGGGGGAAATATGATACTAAGAAGATTGATCTCCTCCAGTCGATTCATATTAACCAAATATGGACTGAACCGGTTATGACAATTCCATAACATCAGGGAACAATGCATAGTTAATTCCAATTCCAGCAGGCTGTGGAAACTCAAACACAAACAACAAGACAGGATTTTTACGTGAGGGAATGGAAAGAATGATAGAGCAGCAAACCCGAGCTGCTCTCACCAGAACAATACAGCATTCAGGGACGCCTGATCCTGAGCAGAGGTCCAATGCATGCATGGTGATCCGTTTCATAGTAATGAATAGAAAGACACTCCACAGCGAGCGAATAACTGGCCTGTGTATTATGGGAAAGTCATTAACTTTATTCAATCCATCGGTTTTCAATTTAACTACTGCTTTTATATTACCTCATAAATATACTGTATGTCTAAATCTGCCAATGAGGCCGATGTTATTCCTATGTTTGAACAGCAGGTGGCAGCAAACCCCAACTATTGAGAACAGAACACTGAGGTGTGAATAACAGTTTCAGGATTATGTTGTCACACATTTTCTGATTGTTTGGCTCATTAAAAGAGCAAAAGGAAACAAGCAACAGGTTTGCTGAGTTGAGACTTGTGTTAAAGGTGAATGGGAATCTGAATATTTGATGTACTTGAAGAGAGTGGAGACGTGGTAGTTTGAATAATTACGGGTTAAATGCTAGCTATCATGTAGAATAAATGTGGCAAAAGCCAAAAATGAGAAGTTATTTTTTGTTAACGATTGTATGTTAGAAAATGTGGGAGTGTAATTGTGCCTAAAGGTCAGAGATGATTCTAGAAACAGGTGAGAGGTGGTGGTGTACGAGGACCAGAGGGAGATGAATGAAGAAATGTGTGAATATTATGAGCGACATAATGTGGAAATTCATGATTTAAAACAGATGCTGTTTTTTAACAGTTTCGTGTTCCTGATTTAGTTTTGACAGATTATGAGGATAGACTTCTTTATTTAGCTCTGCAGTCGAAACTTTTGGATAACATCAGTTGGATTTTATGAATATCTCTCAAAAATAAGATGATAACAGATGGTTCCTCGACTCTGTTCCGCATGGACTATCAGCAGTTATAGAGGAGCAATGATAGTCTTTAATATGACTATCATTGAGACCCGTGTTAAATGTTAATTTGCAGTGAATTTTCAATTCAGCGTAATCAACCGGCAGCAGCTTCATCAACAAAGTAGTTTGTGCAGTTTCCGTGTTTTAGAATTACAGCATATTTAGAGAGATTTTAGTATGAAGCTCATCAATGTACAACACAATACTGCTGACGTGTTCATCCTTAAATGACTTAATATTTACATTATATTAATTGTCTTTGAATCTTAGAGTGTATCCTGTATTTAATGAAGACGATCTTTGGCGTTGACCTGATGGAAGTCCAGATAACGTCTTGTCGATATTTCCCGTGTGAATGGCTTATTAGTTTTCTGCTAATCTGTCCTCTAAACGTCTTTTTTTTTGGCAACAGAGACGTTCCAGCCAATAGATCGCAATGTTGCTCTCTTCCTTTCTGTGAGATCTTCTTGACTCCCTGACGAAGGCTCAATGTTGAAATGGTTTAGAGTTTGTGTTTTAAGCTCTAACATGACTATGCTTTGGCAATAAAGGAATTTTAATCAATGGGCAGCTGGAGGCGTAGGGGGGAAAGGGGTCCTGGCCCTAACTAGTATTTGACTGGCCCCTGAAGTCCCCCCTGAGGTTCTTCTATTCTGCTACTTGTTGTTTATGGTTCCTCAAACCTGTCTTATCTGTGGGAGGAGTTTTGTGTTTATGTCACGTAGAAGGGAACTATGTTTATGACTTTTAATTTCACACTGTTATTAAGATTCTTATTCCTGCGTGATTTTGATTTGACATGAACATGAATAATATCTTGTTCCAACATGATAATCACTAATGTGCCTGTGACAAAGTTTTAGTTCCCACACAAAATTAACGTATGCACACAAGATAAATATTATAATCCCACACAATGAATATCTTTTCCGGTGCAAAAGATAATGATTTATTCCATAAGGACTCAGCTTGTTCCAACAACTTGAATATTTGTTCAGACAAGATAAAAACGTTTTCAACAAAAATAACTTGTTCCCACATGATTATAACTTGTTTAGATAAGATAATCATGGTGTTCCCACAAGATAATAACTTGTTCCCACAGGATAATCACTTTTTACCATAAGATAATAACTTGTTCCAACAAGATAATAACTTCTTTAGATAAGATAATCATGGTGTTCCCACAAGATAATAACTTGTTCCCACAGGATAATCACTTTTTACCGTAAGATAATAACTTGTTCCAACAAGATAATAACTTCTTTAGATAAGATAATCATGGTGTTCCCACAAGTAAATAACTTGTTCTCACAGGATAATCACTTTTTACCATGAGATAATCACTTTTTACCATAAGATAATAACTTGTTCCCAGAAGATAATAACTTGTTTAGATAAGATAATCATGGTGTTCCCACACGATAATAACCTGTGTAAACAAGATAATCACTGTTTACCATAAGGTAATAACTTGTTCCCACAGGATAATCACTTTGTCACACAAGCTAATAACTTGTGCGCACAAAGTAATAACTTGTTCCCACAAGATAATAACTTGTTCATACAAAAAGACGTCATGTTCCAAAAAGATAATAACCTGTGTGATAAAGATGAAGATGTTGTTCCCACAAGACCATAACTTGTGTGCGTTCCCTGTGGAATATTTTGCAGAGCCTCACTGAAGCCCTCTCTGAAGGCTGAAGTGTTCTTTGAGATACACATCTTAGGAGAGCCATCATTGGCCAGATGGTTCTGGACCAGCAGTGGGGATGTGGGGGCGCTGCAGGCTGGTGTCAGCAGGTTCAGAGAAGCTGTGAGGACTTTTAGCTAGAAGCGGAATATGAAACTCTGAACTCCAGTTGAGGACTAACGTGTTCGTTACCGGTGTCTTTTAGGGTGAGCTCTGTGTTCGCCCCGCTTTCTGTTGGACTCTTAACGCACCACCCGACTTCTCTCCCGGTTCTCCTCCCGCTCTCTCTCTCTCTCTCTCTTTCTCCCCTCCTCTCCTCGCTCTCTCTCTCTCTGAGCGCGTGAGTGTCTCTCTCCCGGTGCTCGGCAGTGTGAGCGGGGCAGCTGCTGCTCGGCTCGGCTCGGTCTCTGCTAGCAATGGCGCTACGGGCTGGCCACCTCTTCTCTCCGTGTCTCCTCGCGGCGGCTTTGTTGCTGCTCGGGACCGGACCACAGCTTGTGACCTCCTGTCCGAGTCGGTGCTTGTGTTTCCGAACCACCGTGAGATGTATGCACCTAAACCTGGAGACCGTACCAGCAGTTTCTCCTCAGACCACCATACTGTAAGTACTCTCCTCCTCCACTCCAGCGGGAACCAAACGGCGGCGCACGCGACATTTTTACCCACAGGTTGATATTTCTTCTTAAGTCGTTTAATAGTGCCAAAACAAACTTTTGGAGATAGTCTAAAGTTTCTCACAGGCGCGTGGAAGCTCCTGCAGAGGTAATTGCATTGTCTCAGGACGTTTCCACCAAGTTCTGACACCTGCCAGTGAGTTCAGCTGTGTGATTCATAGAGAGAGGCTTTCGGGTCACACAGCTGGGGAAATTAGCCCTAAGTAATGTGGAGGCTCCTCAGGAGGAGTCCCTGCATCAGAATGTGCATGAGAAGCCTCAACGTTCATGCAGCAGTGGTGGATCTAGGATTTTTCTAGTCAGGGGCAATGAAGGGGCCAAACTTTACACGCTGGGGGCAAAGTATGCAAAGATTAACATGATGCACAAAGACTTTGATGTCTTTGTGCATCAATTATCCCGTCACCAGATCACCAGTCGTCCCTCTGTAGTACTGACCTCTGCAACCCGGGAGTACTCAACAAGTCCCGCAGCAATGGATGTACTCGGACCCAGTCGTCTCACTATCGTAGTTTTGTTCTGTATACGTTACATAGTTTGAGCTAAGTTTTTATTTTATTTAATTTTTTTTAATTTTATGTTCCGCCTTCAGACGACAAGTTGTGAAAAATAACCCCTTACACACGGATCACACACGGATCCACAAAACCCACTCCAGCTTGCAGGCCAGGCCAGTAGATTGCAAGATAAATTCCACAAATAAAGGCTAAACCAATATTATATTACTGTAACACCATGAAAGTCTTCCAATGAATTTGCTCATAAACTTTTTTGATAACGACTGCATTAAATTTGATGTAAATACCATAAAGCGCGTGCTGTTCTACGCAGCTTTGGTGTGGTAAAACCAGGCAGGCTAGCCACTTGGCACAGTTGGACAGCTATTTAACTCAAAATCTGCAAAAATCAGAGAGATTTTGGTTGCAAAATACCGCCTATTTCCACTAGGAGGTGATTTAAGAACAAACTAAAACCTTTGGCTGTGACATAAAGCAAAGTTTCTCGGTTAAAAGCTAGCATTTTGCAAATTAGGGACCCAATTAAGTGCCCAGCTAGAAGAACAAGTGGATTATAATTACTATCTTATATAATATTCAAAAATCATGGTTCATCCCTAATCTCTGCCTTAACTAAGATGACCAGAGATTCTGAAAAAGTCGAGTTCAAATTTAAGAGAGGAAAGTTCTGGTTATTTATAACCGATGATAGCAGCATTCAACTGATAGTTTTGAAGCTTTTTTGTCTTTCTACCCAGAAACTGTGGAAAGCCTTCAGTCTACATGAAATGCGGCTGTTGATGGTTATTTGCGGCTGTTTACAGTAGTGTTGTTAGTTGATGAAAGGCTCATATGACTTCTTTGGATTAAAATCTTTACAGAGCGAAATTTGGCTCCCTGCCTATAATAGCATGTAGTGCCAGATGTCAGACAGCTGCACGGAAAATGTCTTTCACACATTAACGCAAACTAATTTGGGGGATCATATCATACCATGTAACTGGTGATGGAGACACAGCATGCTTCTGTTCACTTCCTGCCGATCCATTCTCACGCAGCTTTTATGTCTCATCAGATTTACTGGTTTTCTGCCATATTCAAAGCATGTCGCAAGGATCAATAGCCACTCGTGAATATGATTCTCACTGCTCTCCAAAGGGCATCAAAAGACATAAACATGAGTGTTCTATTCGTCCTATTCCTCTCTCCTCCTACGGATATTACTGCGGATTTATAGACTCCTAAAGTTCTAGTTTTGTTTGATTGCTACACAGAACAGCATCCCAAAACTTCTGCGGGATCGGTCCACAATGCCAGCTTTTGTTGGGCTTTTGGTTTGCTGTGGCGTGAATGTTGGAGTTCGGGCATGGAGCCCATATGTAAATTTAGGCCGGCCAAAGTAAGTCGATGAAGGATGGCACAACATCATTGTATTTTGGGAGCTTTTTGTTGGAAATGGAAAAAGGAATTGAAGTCTGTTGTACTGAAGCTTGTGTGATTTCTCAATAATTTTTCCTCCAACTGTAGACTAGCAATAAGGGACAGTTAACTCAGATTTTTATATCAAAATCACAACTCTCTCCTGCAGATTTCATTGGTTTTTGTTGACTAAAATATGGGGAAATTCGTGTTTAGGATAAGTATGATCCCAGTTCAAGTCCAAGCTTGAACTCTAAGTTTGTTTTCCTTTGATATTTTAGGTCTTAGACCAGATTGTAATTGATACAATATGTAGAGTTAGACTCCAGGTATTACAGAAAGTGTTAATGGGGACATACTAATGAAACCTAGAATACAGGTAAGGGACAGTTCAAATTGATTTTCTCTCCCGCAGACATCATTGGGCATGGAAATTTCTTCTTATGTTCCAGAGAATGTCCCTGTTCAAGGCCAGTCTTTTATAACGCACCACGTTACCAAAGAGAAAACATGTGAAGTGGTTCCTGACGCTGCTTCCTTGTCTTTCGCCAGAATAGCTGTCCTTGTGCTTGGACAGGTTTTGTTGCAAACTCCTGTTTGCCTCTGAGATGAAAGGAAGGAAATTCTTCTTTCTTGACAGGCACTTGTGAAGGTGTCATAGTTATTAGAAGCACTTTGCTGCAGTCATCCAGCTGAACAATTCCCTTTTTGATCTAGCTCCTGTCCGAGAACACAGGTCCAGCCCCGTCTCCCAAATATGCGACGCTCTTTGTCTTTAATTGGTCGCCGCAATCTGCGAAAATGTTGTGCATTTCAGTCCATAATGCCTTACGTCTATTAACAGCTTCATTCAGCCTGCAAGCAACAAAGGAGCAACTCAGCCAGTCTGTGCCACCAATGCGGTATACTCGGCCCATTCCTCTACCATACGGGGTCAGCCCATAGTGTTCCCAGATACCCTCAAAGCAAAAGATGAAAGTTCAGCATTCACCACAGCAATGAAAGGATTGTTTAGGTCTTCAGTAGGATGTGTCTAAATCTGTTAGAGGGCCGATCAGAGCAGGAGAGCATGCTGTGGTTTACCAGAAGCTTTCATGCTGGTGTGCTTTGAAGCTGCAGCCACTTGTCGCTTGTTTGGCTGTCATGTCAGGACATGAATGAAGCTCCTGCCCTTATTCGGCTGTATATAATGTTCAGCCCATCACGGGTCATCAGCAGTGGCTTTGCACTGAAGTTCCCGGCACTGTGAAGAGGAATCCTTGCAATGTGTGGTCTGTTTGCTGTGGCTGATCAAATTAGGCCTCATATCATGGCTGTCAGAGTGGACCGAAAACATGGTTAAGACTTCAGTGGATGGGACAACTTTTAATTTAAAGAGACTTTTATTCTGCTTGTAGGTGATAATGATGCAAATATGGTCCGGAGACCTTCACTTTAAATGGAGAGTTCATACTATTATATCCATCTAGGGTTTTTTTTTATATGAGTTGCTGAGGCTTGGAGATATCTGCTATAAAGCAGGGTGGTGTTATGGATAGGGTTGGGACAGCATGGATTTTTTTTCTTTTTCTGTGGTGGAAAAAAGGCTGGTCTTACATATTTACAGTACATCAGAGGAGAAGATTCCACACAGGGAAGTCAGCAGGTCACCGCATAGCACTGCAATTGAAGCCAGAGTCAAGCAGCCCGTCGATGGGGGAAAAAGCTGGTTTCTAAAACAATGGCAAGACAGTCGAGACAGCTGGACTTATATTGCCTTTGCCGAGACATATACGCTGCCACATCTTTGTGTGATTGATAAGCATCCCTCTTATTGGGAAATAAGAAACAGCTTTTCTTAATGGAAAATCACCCATGCACTGTCTACCCCATACATCTAACATGGTGGCCGAGGCAAAATCTTCACGTGTGACGTCAAGGTGCTGTCATGGTCCCTTTATGGAAGGTGGTAAGTCACAAGCAGTGACAGGTCATGTTTCCTGGCCCTCCATTAGGAAATGAGGTCCTACCTCACATGCACAGCGCCATATGCACTCATGTAGCTAAAGAACATATATTTTTGAAATCACAGCACAGAAGGAAACATGGTCACTCATGCGACATTCAAAGATTCCACTCAGCTCAGGTGTTAAGGATATGGAAAGTAAGAGAGCTCCTATATCAACCTGAGCACAACATTGTTTTTGAAGAATGTTGAGAAAGTGAGTAATGATTTATGAGAAGACACTTAGCAGGAGGCCTTCATCACGATTACCTCAAATAATCGCAATGAGACAATCATTTCTGCATAATTGTTAAAAAATTTGCTTCTTTTCTTAATAAAACAAAACAAAAAACATTCCATATCCATTTAGTCCTTTTGGTCATGTTCGATGATTTACTGGTTCTCGTGAATGTCATATGCTAATGTTTCTTCTTCCTCTGGAGAATTATACGGCGTCACCGACTCTTGAAACGTTGAACTTTTGAAGTATCTTCGTCTATTAAAGTGAACATCATGGATCATTTAGTTTCCAAGTCGAACACAAGAGCGTGGCTTTGAACACATTTTGATATGAAGCCAAATGAAAAGCAGAGCCCATAATCTTGGAGGAGGCGATTTGCAGAACCGGTAGGTCAAATCCACTACCAATACCTATCCTTGTCTGCAAAACATGGACAGACCGCCGCAGCAGCAGGTACATCCAAGAAAATGGGGATAACTCAAGCAAATTCGGGGTTGAACTGTCCCTTTAAGTAATTGTAGGTGAAGTATAGCTTTCTGGTCCTGTGGCGCTGTAATGTACAGGTGAAGGCATATCTTTCATCTGTCCACCTGCAGCAAGCTATTCTAGGAATGTAAAATAAAAAACATCATGAATGTATTAGATTATCCAGTGTATAATCATTTTCCAGTTTTTAAAACATAGTTAAACCCCTGTATTTGTTAAACATGAGATAAAGGTAACACTTGTCTATCCGTATAATATGTGGTGGTGGTGGTGGTAAGTGGTGGGTGGAGGGAATAAAATTGTCTGTAAAGTTTGTCCATAATTTTTTTTTTTCTGGGGCATTTCTTGAAAACTTTACATGCTAGCTTATCCTACTATTCCACGTACTATATTTTGAACAATTTAAAGTCGTTAACCCTAACCCTAACCCAAAGCAGATATGGTAGTCTCACTGAACTTTCTACATAAATCGACCAAGATTAATAGTTTTGTCTTTTATTTTTAGTTTCCTCCAAATTTTTCTTTAGTATTCCAAGTAAAAATTACTTTAAGGTGGCTCTTATGATAAGTCATCTTCTGAATAGCTTTTATAAAAAAAAGATAGGCACTACTCTTGGCTCACCAATGGAAATATAGGATTTATTTATGGGGAAGGGACAGGATATGTAGTACACTGATAAACAGTCTATTGGGGGATTCTGAAGGGATATTTCATCTCCAGATGACACGTTTTTTGATTGGTGAATTTTAACAGCTGGTTCCTACTATTCTTATGTTCTCAATGACTCAATGTAGTCAAGTACACATACAAAAACAATCAATGTATGTACACACACATGTTTTTTAGTAGTTCCAAAGATTGAATGTTTTCGTCCTCAACTTCTCAGAACTCAGATATCTCTCTATGTTTCCTGTTGGCCACTATAATGGAGAATGAAAACTCTAGGCTCTCAAGCTCTACAGCACATGGGCTTTGGGCCAAGTGCTTTTCTTCATAACACTTGGACCAAGTCACTTTTTTTCTCAGATTGTTTTGTTCATTCGGACCTACATTCATTTTTCAGCTGTTTTCTCTAAGGGCTTTCTGTTTGAGGCATGACAGTGAATTATGTTTCCTCTCGGAAAAGACGCTGCTGCACTTCTTCACAGGGATTTGCTGGGGGGGATTTTTCAAAGATCTATTATCAACTACTTTTTTTTCTTTTTCACTCATATTAGCTTAACAGCTCACCTCAACTTCACAAGTTGCCCTGCTTTTAGGAGTGTAAAAAATATCAATTAGGTTGAGTATCACAGTAATAATGTATGTTTCACGATACTAAGTTGATTCTCATAAACCATTTGACTCTTAAGCTGTGTTCATAACATTTTTCATGGCACGATTATCGCCAATGTCCATTCAAAGTCATAAGGAGATGAAAGTAGATGCTAATTTGCACCAAAATCCTATTAGGGTTGAGATTCTCCAGACATCGCACATTCACACACATTAGAATCTAAATATGGACATGAAGCTGATTATATTGGTAGCATCAATAAACGCATCCTGAAAATGTTCTGTACCAAGACATTGGAGGGGTTTGTTTTTCTGAATTATATATAACTTCCACAACAAAACTTTCACAAGAATTAAGAAGATAAATGATCATGCAAATAAACTTTATGACGTAAAGTGAGTGAAGGGAAAAAAAGTTAGAGGGGACGAAAACATCTGCATCTCATTCAGTTAGACACCAACATGAAATGAGAGTGAAAGACTAATGAAACAAACTACTGTCTGGTTCCTTCGGGATAGTTGGTGCTAACTCGTATTATCTGGTAGGGCAAATGGCAGAAGGTCTTGGGGCTGAAACAATCATGATTGGATTAGAAGTCCAATCTCGACCTTGCTCAAACTTTAGATATGTAATAAATCCTGCTCAGTGACTTTCTCTCTGGTTGTTTGGCAGACTGCCAGGGTCACGGACCTCTCCATCTCATTGTGAAAAAAGCAGAACAAAAAGAAAAAACAGATACAAATGCAACGGCGCAGGCCAAGGGTTTGAAGGCCTAGAGAGAAAGGTAGCGCAGTCGTCTACCTATCAAAAGTACTCTTGTTCAATCTCTAGCCCTTGCAATCTACACGTCAAAGTATTCTCTGAGGTAGATATCCTAATTTGTTCCCAGTGGCTGTTCCATTGCTATGTGAGGGATTTTAGGATGGGGAGTTGGCCCCTTTACTCCCTGCCACCGCTGAAAAATTCTGTGGTTGAATGTTCCCTTGTTTTCTGAAGCGCTTTGTGTCGCGTCAGACTAGAAAGTATGTAAGCACAGTCCATTTTAGTTCTTTCTTTCTCTTTTGGCATCAAACCAAGATTTGCCCACAGTGGTGCTGTGATGTTTCTGCCACTAAGTGATTCATGATGTTCACATCTATTGTTCAGAAAGTTAAGCACCTTGAGAGATTAACAGTCAGACAGTCAGTGCCAAAGGCTAATTTAGTGCTACATCCAATGCAGAATAAAATAACTCAATGGCGTCATTAAGAAACCCCAATCAAACATCAAACCGACGAAGATGATGGCAAATAAATAGAAGTAATTCTGAATTTTTTGGATAAGTGGTCCTTCATATTTGAGAACACACTGCCAAAAAATGTAGCCATTTGACCAAGGTCTCAGTGACCAAATCTCATTGTGACCTCAATGCATCTTGTGGGATTGCGCTTGGACTCAGGACGAATGCTAAGGCCAAGTCGAACAGCCTCAATGTCTTTTTCCCCCCTACTCAAAGCTCCAACACTTTGGCCTGGTCTGAATGAGTGACGGCGTTGGTGAGTCAGGGAGGGAAAGTGGAGTTCCATTGTGTGGAATGTGCTGCAGTCAGGCTTTGTGAGGTGCACAGTCTCTGCAGCATTATGGAATGCAAAGCCAGAAATCCCCAAAGCTTTGCTCATTTGAACTGGGTGATTTGGTCCAAGATAGTTGCTGAAAGAAACTCTGCTCCCCTTCCTGCGCCCATCCATTGCAGAGCAGCCGATGAAATCGGGGGAACACGCCTTTGACACTTCTGCTAGATTTGTTCTTGAAAACAATGAATTGTAGAGGTGTCTATTTTTAGGGTTTTATCACTACAGATACAGATAATGCTTCCCCTTTCCGATACTATTTAGTACACACTATACTCCTACTCTGTATTCATATCAATACTTCTCTCCATTATTTATTAAAAAGAAATAAAGACATGGCATGAAAATACGTACATTCTTTGGCCGCTTTAAAAAAACCAACTGATTTCATGAATTACTGTTTTTCCTAAATAATTCCTGCATTCAGTAATGCCTTTGAATGACTTATGTAAGCATAAAAAATAACCCTTCTGAAGATGATTAACTGCAGGCACTCAATGGTGCGTCACGTCAGAAGACGATAGAAAACAGTCTCTGTACTTTTATTGAGTGATAACTCATGGATCTGAATCCTACCATGTTTTCCAATGCCTACAGTGTTTCCTTTTAACCCCATAAAAAGGAGGCTTATCAGCAATTAAGACTACCTACAAGGATTCCACTGCAGTGAAGGGCAGTAAATATATAGCAATGAAATTGATGACAGACTTAATGGTGCACGCTCTATTGCGACAGCACAGCCCTTTTCTCTGTTAGTTCAAGTGTTTGTATCGTTGGATATTGTGTTAAGCGTATACGTTTTTAATCTAAGTCACACTATGCAGACCATGGTCAGATTCTAATAAAAGCCAGTATTATTATTTCACTTCAGATTTTTTGGATGATCTGCAACAGCTTGAAATCCTGCTAAACAGTTGGGCAAATTCTATCCATATCGAAGGTGGGAGGCTGCACTAGGTGCAGTAGTTGCTTTACTAAACTAATCAAAGGACACTGCAGGCTTATCAGATTCTGTACTTGCAAATGTTTCATGGAGTTGTTGCCTTAACCCACCCTTTGCACCAAACAAAAGTTTTGTATATTGGCAGTTGGGATGTGATTCGTAGAGTTTCGTAAAATGCGCCAAACTTTTATAAAATCATGCTCTGTAACTCAATGCATTATGGAATGCAAAGCCAGACATTTGTGAGGTGCACAGTCATGCTTTTAAAGCATTTTAAAGCATGATTTTAAAAAATCATGCTTTAAAAGCATGATTTTTTAAAATCATGCTCTGTATACCTTTATGAGTGTAAAGGACAGCACAGAATAGATTGCAACTTGGCATTCCAAATACATGCTTATGTCATACGGATCAGACCACCCTTCCCAACTGATTCTGTTTAGTAGCAACAGTTTGAGCTCCTGTTTGTCACGTTTCACTTGACTCCACTCAAGAATTGAAGCCTTCTACACTCAACTGAGTCCTGGACTTGATACTTGTGCTATTTAGACTTTTTTTTTTTTTTTTTTACTGTTTCCATGGCTACAGGTTGACTTTTTGCTCATTCCATTTGTGGGATTTCTCTCACATCATGGTCTTTCTGTTGAATAACTCAAAAGCTGGGAACCTAGCCATAACTGGATAGGTGCCTTTCGATATCTTAGGGATATAAACCAACAGTTGTCCCTGTTGCATTCAACAGGGATAACTTAAATAACTTCTTTCCAAATGTCTTTATACATTGAAATGTAGCCTTCGTGGGGGTTCCTGAGTATCCCATGCTTCTTTTCATTGTCAATCACTTTAAGTAGCCCCGATGCCTCTGACTCTGTAGGATTTTGAGAGGCCCTTGCTCTGCACAAACATTCCCCTTACAATTAGCTAACCATTGTCATTTTTACAAAGGGTATGCTTGGCAGAGAACTGTCTCAGCCATGGTTGGAGGTCCTATTTAAATGTCTCTCCAACCAAGCGAGGAGAAGTCATGTTCTTATTTAAATGGGAATGACTCATGCGCGCCTTGGCAAATCCGCTCGTGCATGTGTCACAAAGCCAAAAGATTTGACTAGAGAGGGAGAGGGAATGAGAAGACAAGTCCACACATGGCACTCAGATGCTGGATGAATTGTGTCCCGGCTCAGACAAGAATTTACAGAAACTTCCCCTGATATTGTCTTATAGTTGCTAGTTCCGTAGCTCAGCATCATATTTGTTTTGGCATATGATATGCACTTCAGTGGCAATGTAAGATATGTTTGTCTTTTGCACGAGGAATGTTTGTGGTTTACATTCTGTTATTACGATCTCATTTTTTTTAAAGTAACATACTGTGATAGAAATAGCCCGATTGTTCAGCTGCAAGCTCTGCACATTTGGATCGAGTGCTATACTCAAAAGAGATTCAGGGGTCTGAATATGCATTCTGCAGAGTCCCTCGTGAAACGTCAATGATGGATGATGATGTCGACCCCCAGAGTAAGAAGTCGTTTTTAAGAGAATCTTCCCCAGGTCACCACGGTTGTCACTTCCTATTATCCCTCTGAGGCCAGCTACTATCCCTCTGCGGCCAGCTGGACGAGACGTTTGTCTCACCATGCTGAGAAAACGTCTGTCTGCAGTGAGGGGAGAAGCCCATCAAAAGGTTCCTGCAGCAATTGCAGGAAGATTAGCACTGATAGGTATTTTGCCAAGATTGAGATCTATATCCCAAATAGAATTGCTTCCTCCTCTTTTCTGCTGGTCTTCCATCCAGTTCCATCACCCATGCTGTGTTCATGTGCTTCGTTAACCAACGTGGGTCAGCTAATTTTTAAAATGCACATGAAATCATGTTTTGTCTACGAATGAACGGTGGATGTTATATGATCACTGCCGTTTGCGTGTGTGTTTGTAAGGGTGGTCCTGGAGAAGGGAACGAGTGTTTTATTTTTTAGCTTAATCAGATGATATCATGACAATAGGCTTGCAAAACATTTTTTTCCAGTGATAACTGAAAATTACCCACATACAGAGGCCAAAATGTATTACGTAACAGATCATTTCACCCTTTTGTAAGTAGTTTTAGTGTATGATGTAGAGAGAAAACATGGATTATGTCTAATCATCGACATATTTTTTTTTTTTTACCTCTCTCTTAACCTTTTTGGAACAATTACGTTAAATTAAAATCATAGTTCATGTTCCTGAGAAACTGTAAAAGACATCTGCACTGGTGACGACATGTTTGGTTCTCTAGTCAACACTTTCTCCCTCCAACCAGATGTAGTAGTTAGATGTCATGACAACAGCTTCCTGTTCTTATTGTGTTGTTTTTCTTCTTTTATTTTCACAATTCTCGTCCCACTCCTTCGTCTCTGCTGTTTTAAAGGTGCATGCCGCTAATCCTTGTATCAGAGTAAAGATGCTGTTTTTGTTAAGCCTATGAAGGCATTTTGACTGAACAGCTCTGTTTACTTGCAGTTTATTTAATATGGAATGTGATTCAGTGACAGCCAATAAACGAACAATCAAATAAATATACAATAACCCCTACCCCGGGCCTGGCTCCAGGGTGGGGCCCCGGTAACCCTCCGGGCAGTGTTCACGAGTCCTTGAATTTTCCTCTCATCAGGGGTCTTTACCGCTCTTTGTCTGACCCTTCCCCTAGGACCTCTTTGCCATGGGAGACCCTACCAGGGGCAAATTGCCCCAGACAACACAGCTCCTAGGATCAGTAGGGTACTCAAACCCCTCCACCACGATAAGGTGTTGACTTATCCTCCAAATTCTCCAGATTTCCAGATCAAGCATCTGTGGGAAGTGCTGGACAAACAACTCCAATTCATGGAGGCTCCTCCTCTCAACTTACAGTACGTAAAGGATCTGCTGCTAACATCTTGGTGACAGATACCACAGCACACCTTCAGGTGTGTGGGGAGTCCATGTATTGACGGGTGAGAGCTGTTTTGGCATTGAAAAGGGGACCTGCAAAAGATCAGGCAGGTCTTTGTAATAATATAGATGATCAGTGGACATCACAAGTCGAAAGTTTGGACACATTCGGTTAAGTGTGTTCAAACTGGCACTGTATATTCTACAGTATAAAGAAAGGACACGGGCCTGTGGACCAGTTTATTATCTTACTTATAGTGTCACAATATATCACAAATCCTAATCCCTGTATCATAAACATGTTATATTGCCAGAATATGTCCGATACACTTCACTAATAAGTGGGGCAATTCTTCTGCGTGGGGCCAGAGTTGCTCCTCGTTGAACTCAATGGACCTGGAAATTCTCTCAGACATAATATGCCCAAAACAATCCAATCAGACTACCGGTATTGTCTTGTGTATATAGGTCACTCTAATTATCCTATGATAAATGTATGGTTAGACATCAGCAAATTTCAAAAGATGCAGTACGGGCAGAAGAACTAAATGGTGAAATGATGCTTGAGGTGCAGTCCAAAGCTTTCTCTTCAACTAAATGGCTTATTTTTATTTATATCTAAAATTCAGTTTCCCTTTGCTCTGCCCTCTGTTCCACATAGAATGACATGGGCCGACTATCATGTGTAGGCAAATTAAATTGTTTATTTTAAAACGAACATATCTTTTATTCTGCCTCGATGGTATTAGCGATATTGCCGTTCACTTTCAGGCTTTTTGTTTAGGCACAGCTCAGAACAATTTGTCAGCCTCTTGGCAGGGTTGTTAGCCTCGCCGTTTTATTGTTCTCTCTGGCGCAATGCCATCCAAACACATTCATGAGAGTTAACAGACTTCTTTAATAAGTCCTGGAACAAAAATCATAAGATGTGCTTCAACAACGTCTCAGGGGTCTCCGCTCTCTCAATTAACTATTTGCTGCAGAATGTCTCACAAACTCCCTGTTTACTAAATGTCCTCGATACTTCCTGTATATTTTCCATTTGTGCGCTGACTCATTCTCTGCTGTTTTTCCTCCCTGACAGTAAACAAAGCAACGTTGTAGTCCTTTAGTCTGTTCCACTGACTATATTCTCTAATCTGTTTAATATTGTCGAAGCAGGAATTTCTACCATTGGCATTTGTTTAGATCTTATAAGTTATAAGTTTCTTAATGTTGTGAATAGGGGATGAAGTGTGATTAGTGCAGATTAGTGATGTTCCTAACATATGACAACCCTGATGTGTAAACAGGAAGACAGAATTTGGATGAGTCAGCTGGTATAAAAGTTAGAAAGAATTGACAGATTTAATCTTTTTCTGAGCGCAAAAAAAAGCCCCCCCCACCGCTCTAGTAATGGCTCCTTCATGTACAGAAGCTTAATATCCATCTAGTCATTTTGATACCAACGAGTGGGGTCGTGATGTTTATGACTAGTCAATTAATTGTGCATATGCCGAAACAAGGATAAGCAACTCGACTACAATTACATTTTAATGGTAGTTTAAACGGTGTGTAAGCTGAGATTATCAAGTATGTCACTCGCTTAGCTATCAAGAACACATGTTATGATTGCACGCATTCATTGCCTCATGTTTAGCCTAGTAGTATAGGCTACTGTGTGAGTGCGTTAAAGGGTGTACGAAGTTGCACAATGGTCTCTGCACCACTAAGTTATGATAGCCTGACAGAAAAATAAGTAAACTAACAGCCCAATGTAATAGAGACGCAACCAGCCTCGCCATCCATGTCTTGAAGCTTAAGTGCAAGACTTCAACTTATGTTACACTCATTACATCCCCAAAAAGTCATGTATATGATGGAATTATCATCGCTGCCCGCCACGTACACTACCACCCCTGCTGCAGATTCTTCATGTTAACGCGAAAACTCTAAAACTATCATGGATCTTTTTAAAATTTTATACGGACATAGACCTTCGTGTGAGGAAGAAGTGGATTGATTTTGGGAAATGTTCGTTGTATATTTATGACAGAAGGGCAGACTTTATCACAAAGTTGTCAGGACATAATCTTTCACCGATATAGTCTGAATTTGGTGCCAAATTCAGGGAGGCACAGTGGGGTAGTGGTTAGCGCTACTGCCTCACAGCAAGAAGGTATTGGGTTCAAATCCACATCTGCGGGCCCCTCTGTGCAGAGTTTAAGTCTTCTCCCCCTGTCTTTGAGGGTTCTATCCAGTTTTTCGGATATAACTTTGTAATGGTCCGATTTAGTCCAATTTTGGTTCATATTAATCCACTCAAGGATATCTTTTTTGTAAATTTTAATCTAATAGTTCATATTTTACTGACTAGAGGGAGCATTAATGTTTTTGTACAAGAAACTGACCATAACTTAATTTAAGCAGTTCAATCAGGCCGATTGCTTGTACACCGCAGGGTATTGGGGGCTTTCCAGGAATATACCCTTGCTGTCGGGGACGACAGCATAGGACTAGTGTTTTGACTGAAAATGTTCTCATCTCCACCAAGTAGGTGTTTTTTTCATCAGCAAGATTATGCAAAAACTTTTGCATAGTTTTCACAATAAATGGTGGACGAATAAGCCAAGAAAGAACCTATAAAAATGAAGATTCAGAATTTTTTCAACTTATCTACCAATGCTATGAAGTGTGTTTTCATAATTCTTCATTATAACAAGAAGACTACCCAACCGATTTCCATAAAAACTTTAAGGATAGGGTGAATCATGGATTGGAAAAAGACCCATTACAATTTGTTGCAGATCCAACAAAAGGGCTCCGCTATGAAACGGGACAGAATTGAAACTTTGTGGGTTGGGGAATCGACCAGGCTACTAATTAGACGTGTGCTGGATTGTTTAGCCTTGCCGGAGGTATGCAGTTCCTACATAGATACATGCAAATATTTAAAGTTTATTCATAACATCCAACCCATGGATTTATATGTGTTGCGTAAAATGTGACGACTCTTCATACTGAATGAATACTAAAGTCCAAGTGAAGTACTCATATTCCATCCCTCATAAATATCTGATCGTGAAAATATATTGTTCAACTCAAGTTTGGAGTGCTGCTGAGTGATAAAGAGGGCAGCAGTTATGGATATCTGAATTGATGAACATTAGAACATTTTTCTTGGCTTTCATGCATTCATCATGCTGCAGTTTGTGGTTTATGTGTTGAAGAAGGGCTGTGGCGCTCTGAATCTTTTCTTACCGCGGTGATAAAACAACAATACCGCGGTGTGGCGGTTGACCACAAAAAAATAGCAACAAGAAATTTTTGCAACACAACACAAGTTAGCCTAAAGCATTTGAAATACACTAGGGGATAATATTTTACTTGCACAGCTCTACAGGGGGACTCTATATCCCGTCCAAAAACACTTCAATTATAGAGGCAAGAAGGATTAGGATAGGGAGTGAACCATGTACACCTGTTGAAATATAAATCAATCTGTCAAATAACATTCTGTTATCAAATGAGCTCGTAGGTTGGAATCTCCAGTCCATTGGAGGCAGCTGTAGCTATTTTGACTTTGCAGGTATCCTGTCCTAAATGCTGTCAGATCATGGTGTCATTTAGACACCATGTTCTATAGAAAATCTATCAACTCCTTGGTGGGTTACGTCTTTCACTGTTTAACCAAAACTTTGACAAATCAACCTAGGCAAAATCTGCAGATGTGTGACGTCACAGGGAAAGCCATTTGTTTATAAGGATTGTGGGAAGGCACCTTGGCAAGGCAGGCTAAACTGAGCTGACGGTCTAGGCAAACGTGAGGTCCCGCTACTCATAAAAACACACACTACTGCAGCTCACGAGCAAAGAACTGAACGCAAACTAAAATTGCACTCAACTCCGCCGTAGGAGTAACATAACTATATTATTATTACGGCTATTTTAAGAGACATGTGTCCAAGTGTCCTTGAGCAAGACACTGGACCTCATAAGATCTCTGGGCTTTGTACAAAGATGCTTGTCAGACAATGCAAACGGAAAACAAATTTTACCACGTTTTACTAAATCATAATTGTACGTAACAACATTCAAGCCTCTCCTCTGAGTCCTTATTCTGAAATACTTCCAAGCAATGGGTAATGATCGGCATCGAGACACTGAGCTTTCACCCTCTGCTCCTTCACAGATATATTTTTCATTGTGACCATGTGTTATCCGTTGTAAATTAATGATATAATCTTAAAAAGAAAAGATAAGGTAGGATAAGATAAGGTAACATCAGATATACTATTTGCTTTGAATATCAAACTGAAAATAGTATACAAATATTTAATCATAAAATATGATATGATAATATATAATAGAATGAAATAGGATGAAATAAAACGTAAAGGTCACTTGTTTCGTCAGGGCTGGACTGCATCTGGTTAATTTTGGCAGAGGCAGTGGAGGCAGTACGGCTGTGATTAGTCAGGCACTGGATTTTATAACACACATATTTTAAAGTCAGAATAACTGGAAGTTAATTTAATTGTTGGAAGCCAAAATTGTGATCAAATGAATATACAGCCCCAAAGACCTCTGACCATGCACCTGATTTGGGGGTTCCTTTAGCCAGCATAGAGCCCCTCTGGGATCCTCCTCCTCCTGACCTTCACCCCTCGGCGCTGTAGGCAGCTAGACAGGACAGCCACTGTCTCAGCTTGTCAGGGCAGAAAACTCTGCAACCTGCCTGGAAAGAGGTGGTTTCCTAAGGGTGCTGCTAAAGCACCAACCCCCTTCATGCTAAACACTTCCAACACTCTGAAGGCCATGGTCATGCTGTTAAGACGCTGCAGTTCTATTTTGAAGCCTTATCTTGACATTAAGAGCTTAATGAAGTTTCTCCCCCACCGAAGATGGGGCCAGAAACAACAACTATTATCCTAGCTGAAGGACATTCCACACAAAGCATGTCCGCTAGAGAAAAGCTCTCGCCCTCGCTCACAGCCTATAGGAAAAAAATCAGCATATGAAAATGTTGGACGACCTCTGATTGGATCCATATGTGAGGGCTTTTACAGAGCAAATGACCCATAAGCATTTCACTGGCTATGAAATCAGTTGATTTTTTTAATTTATTTTTTTACCTACAGTGTTGCAGAAACACCAAAAGGCATAAAATCTGCAAACCATAGCTTTCTGTACCAATGCCTGCTATGCTTGGAGGGAAATCAATTCTAATTATAAACACAGCGTCTAAATTAAATTTGCATCCTTGGGATGGATTAAAATGTGTGTCAGACATCTATGAACAGAAAAGGAGCCAAGGTAAAGCAGATTTTTTTTTTCCAAAGGGTAAGGAACAGACTGATCTCAAGATTTCCCTGAAGCTGCAATCCTGACAGTCTTGTATAATCAGTGAAGTAGGTTATGTCTGAGTGACCCAGTATCACAGAACAGTATTTACTTTGGGGTGTCATTGGGTAACAAGAATGTTTGTAGATAATCTGAGTTTCTACATTTTGGAGGAGGAAGCTCGATGAAGCTCTCCCGGTCCTCGGTGTCGGGATAAATTTGCCATACAGTTCCACCCAAATCCTCATTTTGTCTATGGCTGAAAAAATGCTTTAAAAATTAAATTTTCCTGACATTAAATAGAAGTTGAATTTTAGGCTAGACAGCTCATCTAAAAGCAAGAAAATGGTAAAGAAACGACCAAAAGCCAATTTGTGTTTCCATTCCTTTAGTTATGTGTGGAGAAACACAATTCCATCTGTGCACAGGCATGTGGTGTGATTGTTTGGCATGGATTAGTTTTGAGAAGTTACACTGCCAACTAGTGGTGGGGCGTGCATACTTCAACATTTTCGAGCTTTTTTGCAAGATTGTTTTTGTATGAACCTTTTTAAATCACACACATTTCTAGCATTACAAAAAACGAGATTTTGCTTCTTCCCGTGCTCTTAAACAAAAGTTCACAATTTGTTAATGCACAAATAGCTAATGAGTTGCCCAAAAAGGCAGAATATACCTGTGTAACGAGCACTGATATAAGCTTTACCTTCCACCAAGGAGTTTTTCTTAGTTTTCGAGTTATTTGTATGTCTGTTAGCAGGATTATGCCAAAAACTGCTGCATGGAGGTCAATCCAAATTTGGTAGAACTGTGCCTGGAGAAAACCCTTTGCATTCTGTTGTGGATTCAGATGAAGGCATCCGTTTTGAAAGATCACTTAAACAGTAAAATCAGGCATGTTCATGACCACATTCCCCTTAATCTGTTGTTAAAGAGAACTGGTAAAAAATAATGTCATAAGTAAAAGGTTTTGGCGTGATAAGCTGTAGCTTCAGCCAACACCTTTTCAATCAAAAAATAATATCTATACAAGTATGTATCTTTATGTGTGTGTATATTTACATATATATATATATATATATATATATATATATGTGTGTTTGCATGAAAATGGAAAAGTGTAAATATGACCAGAAGAAAAAAATATTCTAAAAATGTAAATTCAAAAAAATCAACATCATTTTGGAAGATTAGGACTAGCTTAATGTGCTGGACTGTTCAGACTTGATGTAGATATTCACTTTATTGTGCACCATCTTGCTTTAAATGCTCTTCATATGAATGACTTCCTCCACCTGCAGCCTTATCTAATAAGACCTAGTGGTATCAATGGAGTTCTGATCACTCTTGCTAATCATGATCCATTGCAAATTTAAAATGTTAGCATTAAATTGTTTGATTTGTGCTTAAAAAAAATCTATTCATTTTGCATTTCCAGTTCATTTTAAACATACATCACAATAAAAGTAAATTAATTAAATGTTGTAGCAGAAGGTTGGCTTGACTTTGTGATTGCGTTTGTTAAACAAACCGTCACCGTTTAGATGTAATTCCCTAGATTTACGTTTTTTGGTCATTTTGTAGCCTGTGATGCCACATGGAGATAATGCTGATGATTTCACCTCTATGGGGCTAAATGCAGTTTTAGGGTCTTTAACCTGTCACGTTGATGACACTCCAGGTCATTTGCTGTAAGACCAAGAGTAATTAGTGTCATGTCAAGTTACGTTGTTATCATTGCATAGCCTCTTTAAATAAGGGTGTTAGAGGAGAGCGATACTTGAAGCTGCTGACTGCTGTGACCAGCCTTGTGATTGTTATCTTTGGGGCAAATGTTATACAAACCTGCCCTCATGATTAAAGCTCAATGAAGGCATTCTTGTAAAGTGAAATAATGTGTCCAATTATCCTTGAGGATAATTATGTGAAGGCTCCACAGGTCATACAAATGTGTATTTTTTTCTTTCTACTCATTCCGAACGTATCTGCTGAATTTATGTGCAGCCTTTCTGTAGAATATACTTAATGATTTACTTTCCATACTATAAATCTGTTTCCTTTTCTTCTACAGAGATCTGAGGTTCAACAAAATCAAGGATTTACAGCCGGGTTCCTTCAGACGATTAAAGAACCTCAACACGCTGTAAGTTCCTGCTCTACACGCACCATTATGAACTGCTGAGGTGCAATAAAACTTTTTTTTATTTAATGGTATTCTGGGAACAAAGTTGACCGACTTGACCAGATGACTATTGCGAACTAATTAAACCCATTTCCTTAAAGCAGCACCCTGTAGAATGATTGTCACTTCCTAGAGAGTTGTGTTTGTATTGCAAACACAGCCAAATTCTTGCTCTGTTCTACCGCCGTTTCACACATGTAGGTCAGCTCGTAATCTATGAGGAATTTATTTTTCCACTTCCACCCACAGAGCTATTTATCATAGGTCCAGCCTGTTTCATTGGAAACATATCAGTTTAGCAACCCAAGATGTTTGCATGCTTCAGCTTCTGAAGTCATATTATTATCCTGACGAGCCAGATTTTAGAATGTACAGCTGACTGACTGCAAACACCCCGACAACATACGCACATATTTTCTCAGTTTGGGGATGCCGTGTCATCCATGCCTGTTTTAACAGCACAATAAGGCCAAAGTGAAGCCGTGTAGGTCCAGCTATAAATCTGTGATGGTCAATAGATAATAATAGGAGAATAGGATGTGTGCATGGGCTACATGGTTTGGATTTCGGTTCAAAGTATAGAAAAGCTTTATATCCAAAAGAGTTCTTCATGTATTCAGGCTGGAGTCCCACAACCCGCAACATCCTCACAAAGTGGGAGAGAATATTTTGGTGTTCTTTCTAGTGCGTCCGTGTCACTGTGGATTTTAAATCGGAGGCTTCTAGATTCTTTGTGTATTTGATAGCGTTCTTATTTCCACCCCATGTTTTCCCAAAAGCACAATCCTCATGATTTCAAACTGAAACCTTCCAATTGAAGGTGAATAGCATGTGTCGTTCAACACATGGGAGGGGGGATGTCTATTCAGTCATCTGCACAGAGGAGATTACAGTCAAACCTGGTGATGTGATTAAATAGTGTAAACAGAGTTTTACCATGATTACCAACATTAACATCTATATTCAAAAGGTAAAGTATAACAGTTGAAACCACACATTAAACTAGTCCATACAGTGTTTAAAGTTGAATACAAATAATCCAATCCGAGATTCTTTGAAATAGCATGTATTTTAATTTTGCAGCGGATACACTTTTGATTTGTTTTTTCTGTGCATGTGTGCTTATGGCCTGAACCAGCCCTCCTTTAGAGACCAGCCCATTAGCCCGTTTTATTTGGAACTAATACCTATTTGTGATGAAAGAGGGCACCTTATGTGAAAAAGAGAGGAGACAAACAAGGACCAAAAGACAGCCACTAATGAGCAGCGTAGTGGTTTATGTTGCCCTACACTCCCAGCCAGCCCAGAGCCTTGAGAGAGAAAAATAATTTGACGACACTTCATTTGCCCCCTTTTTCAAGCTGACTTCACATTAGCCTTAAAGTTAAGTGCAGTGTGTGTTATGTCCACTGGTAAAGACGGATATGGTGTGATGTATTTCCTCACAAACCTCCGCCTTGTACATCCTTGCCTTCACTAACGGCAACGGCCTTTTACTTACTAGGTACACTATCACAACCTCCTCAACCGTCACCATTTCTACCTCCTCCAAGGACGTAGAAAGTAGAACACTTTTCAAGAAATCGAAAACACAATCTTCTCCAGTGGTTCAAAAGAATGCTACAAAACTGTTTTGTTGTGAAGCTTCGTTGATTAAGACGCTTCCCCTGACTATCCCTTAGCATGATGGGAGAGGATAATGGCTGACTTTTCATTGCACTGATCTGGATATGAGGAATCAACAGAGAGAAGCAACTGTGAACCGCGTGCTACACAACCAACAACCAACAAACCGTCTATCTAATGAGCAGAAACTGAACCCTGATGATTTTTCTCCACAGCCTCCTCAACAACAATCATATACGAAGGATCCCCAGGGGGACGTTTGAAGACTTGGAAAACCTCAAATATCTGTAAGTTGACCTTTGTCGGTTTTGCTTTTGGCGATGACAGTTTATTTTGTCAGTCTTTATAGGTAAAAGTGAGTCCATCAACACAACATGGTGAGGCGTGTCCTGCAACAAAGTGCTCCGACTGTAAAAGTGGACAACAGAAGATGCTGCTAGAGCGCTTAGTCATTGAGAATGTATAGCCGCACTTTAAGGAAAACGCATGCGTGAAAAGCCTCCCTTTGTCTGATCCCCTGTACTTATGCGTCTGGTAGTCTTGATCTATTGCCAGAGTTGAGAAGAAGATATTTGAGGTGAGCGTAGCCTCGGGGCTTTTCACTTTGTTAGTCACTTCAATTATCACCCCTGTGGTCCGAGCTCGGCTCCGCTGAGAGGACGGTCTTCACTCACAGTCTGAGCTCCCGCTCGGACTTCAGGGGACCTACATTCATGGCTCTGTGATATGATGATATCTATAAATAGGAAAACATTATTGCATATTATGCCGTCATTTTCATCGTTATACCACTCATCACACTCTTCACAGCAATATTGTGGCGAGCAGCAAAGAATGAGAGAAGCCCATGGCAACTCTTGATGATTTCTAAGACTGAATGTGGTGCCTAATTTACTAATTTAAGCTTACCTACTGTCATGAAAACAGAATCAGGGTGTAAATAACCAAAAGAAAGCAAGTAATTTCTTTGGTTAACATTCTGCTGATGGAGAAGAGTCAACAGGGCAGACGCATGGAAGGAGAAAAGAATAATACAGCATGGGACAGCGGAGGTTTAGGTGTAGGCTTTGTGTTCATTGTGTGGCAAACACTGAATGGACTCAAATAAAACGAACCACCTTTACCACATACACAATAAACATGTTCTCTATTTAACTTTGAAAAGTATTCAAAATATATTATTCAGAATGTAAAAATAGCCTTCTAAGTCTCTGTTTACGTTAATAAAAGTTGCATTAAGTTTGCTATATCATAGATATCTGGCAGTGATGGTATGTTTTTTTTTGAACGAACAACACAAGGCTGCAGTTAACACTACCGTCACACAAAAAAAGGCTTAGCAACACAAAAACCTGAGCAAATGTTTAAGTGTTTTCTTTATACCAGGTTAGCTTTTAACATTCGTATTCCACCAGGGGAGAAGATAATGACATGCAAACCTCTAAGTCTCATCTCAAGACACCCCTGTTGAGCTAAAAGCCAAGAGGCCCGTGAATGGCCCGTGATGCTGCGAGTTCATCTCAAAAACTGGTAGAAGATGGGGATAAACTACTCCTATCTCAGCTGAAATTAAAGTCAAACAATCCATCATTAAAAGACAGCCGTAATTTCTTTTCCCTCACAGCTATCTTAAATCCTGGATAGATTGTGATACGGTTGAGCAGTGGGTGTACTACATCTCCCACTATATTCTAGCTTATTCACCTCAACATGTCAGCTGAGGCTAAATGTGTGGCTTCCTTATAGGCCTAATAGGAAGGTTTCTTCCTTATAAGGTAGTTGGTGAGGCACAAGCAGTATCAGGGCATTCCTAAACATGCCGACCTTCCAGGATAAAATAATGGCCTGCCACACACGTAAAAAAACATTCTTGTAGCTTTCATGAGCAAAAAATAAACACAAGAATAAAATTAGTTCAGGGTTCACATGTTTACGATATTACTGCAATGTGGTTAATGGCACAGCCCTAATCTGGATACGAAATGAATCATATCGCACAGCCCTGATTACGTTTAGTACTCTGATATTTAGGCAAACACCAACAAATGTAGACAGCAGGTTTAATCTGCTTCATATTATTGATTTTAACATTTGGTGAGATGTTTTATATGCTCTGAGACCAAAGATGACTTCATGTGTTGCATGTATGAAGACAAAGGGAGGGACGTATAGCCTTTCCTGACTCAAAAACACACATTGTCCCGGCTCTTATTCCCTCTCTTGAAGTTGTTAGTAAAGGCTGCATCTATTAGGAACCCTTTGATTACAGAACCCCTCTTATATATAGCACAGCTCGTAAAAACCCTGCACCAACCTTTGTGATTAGGGTTAGGTGACCCCCCACACCTCACCCCACCACCACTCTCCCTTCCCGCTGATCCTATAGCTCGGGGGCTAGATTGTATCTCCCGTCTCACCTCTTCACTTCCTTTGGACCCCCGTTCATTCCCTGTCATCTTTCATGCACTCAAACCTAACAGCGCGGTGCCTGTCTATACATCGGCCCCTCTCGCTCCCACGACCACCTCAATAAACAAGTCAAACGGAGGTCATCCCGCCTCTTTGAAGGACCTGTTTATTTTGTCCTTTTCCCACTTATTCCGTAGCATTGCATCCATATGTAGTCATCAGCGTGTTTATTACAGCAACGCAGATTCTTAATATTTTCCGGGATGACATCATGTGAGAGCTAGTTAGGACATAGAATGTTTGCAAAGCTTCTGTAAATGTTGACATGGATGATTTAATAAAGTGATCATGAGGGAAATCCTTCTTGGTCTCAGAGCCATATTTTCTGGTGGAAGTCAGGCTGTTGATGCGTCTACGCTTTCATGATTATTACCACTAACGGATGTCTGCTCCTTGAAGTGGATCCCCTCGAGCTTTCATCCCACAGTTTCCAAAATCCAGTTTTCAGTAATAATAAAATGATTGTTGCTATATTCATGTAAAAAGTTTTTTACAAGCAGTAGCTCAGATTCTTTGGCAACACTCAGTTTGAACACTCATTAAGGCTCCTGTGCATAGAATCTTTGTCTGCAATTTCTTCGATACGTCTAATCCAATCAGCCTATAGAAGCCTGTGACTCAGCAGATACTACGATAATAACAAGCCTTAAATTTAACAATTCAGTCATTTGGTTGAAAGTGCAAACAGAAAATATAATTGGACAGTGTGTTTAACAGCATCAATCAAGTCTCAGAGTTGCCATCCTGGGCGAGGTTGAAGCACTGAAAAACTAGATTCAACTTAAAGGTTTGGCGGGGTTCGGTGGTATTGATATAAAAAAAAAGATTATTTTTTGATTTTATAATTAGACAATGGCTAATATTTTCGCGAAATGTGTTTATAAGATTCTTAAACTAGACTAGTTTGTTCTTTCTTTCTCTTCCATTTTATTCCCCTTGTCTGGGCTTGTGTCGCGTTGGCAGCAGGCTAAGAAGGACTTCCCTCTCCCCGGCGACATTCTCCAGCTCATCCTGGGAGATCACGAGGCAATCCTAGCCCAGATGAGGAATAAAGTCCTAATCTGAGTATTCAAAAGGGGAGCACAAAGAAATTCCGTAGTAAATTCACTAATCTCAGTTACACCAATTTATTTTGGGCCTTTTCATATCGACATGCCTGCTAACGTTTCATCGCATTGGCCTTATTTAGAGAATAAAAGACATTGGAGATCAGGCAATCTATAAGATGGTTCCTCCTGAGGTCACAAAGATTTCTGTGAGCCTAATTGGCTTTGAGGTTTGACTGGGAGGTACCACGGCTTTGATCCTCTGGTGAGAGCATACTTGTGGATGTCCATATGTCTTGGACTTCTCTGTTGCCTTTGAAGGCTTTTGCTTCTTTGTTGTCACCGATATCCTTTTGAGATTCCTTTTGTTTTGTACTTTGTCAAAAGTGTAATTTCCGGTTCTTGATTAGTGTAGTAGTCTGCAGATGTCCTCATTTCTGCCGGTTGATTTAGATCATGAAATGCTTTGCCCCGTTGGAGATGGTCCTTTTACTGTCTTCTGGTGGGAGCTGCAGTACAGCGTAATGGATGGCTTGTCTCACGGTCTGCATTGGGATCTCCTATCATTTGGATGTGGCTGGAAACCTCCAAAGGGAGGCCTCCAGGAAGAATCCTAATTCTTGTTAATAGCCTATACCTATACCATAAATCTAAAGTTTTCAAGACAGGGTGTTTGTCCTTTCAACCGCCCATTTCTTCTTTCGAGTGTACGTGGTCATGATAATCTTTGTCTTGCCATCTGTAGCTTTTTTGCCATGAGTCAATTTTCAGGCAAATTATTCCTAGTGAGTTTGATGAGTAATGTTTTTGCCTGACATTGTGTCTAATTTAGGCTTGTTGTGGTCAGCTATCTCCTGGAGGTTTGCATAGTCTGAGTGGTGGTTTGTTTGGAGTTGCTGTATCAGGTTTAACTTGGAGCTGACAAGTGTCAACCCGACAGCCATCTGCTGATGAACATTGTTTCTAGTCTTTTGTAATCTAAACCACTTAGTCTAGAAATGTGCATCTTGAGGCTGGTAATGTCTATTTTATTTCTAAACACTGTTTGCTCATTCAGTCATGCTAACTGATGACACAGACAGATCAGACAGTTTTGTTGTATTATCAGGAACTCGGGTCTCTCCCTTGTCATTAAACTATACAGATTAGTTTTTTGTATTATCATCTTTTACAGGATCGCTCTATGTTGTTCTGTAGGTTCTTCATTTAAGTTCAAGTCAAGTAAAGTTAATTTCTACAGTGCAGAATTTTAACAAAACTTATCTGAAGGTGCTTGAGGTACCTCAAGACCAGTTCTAGACAATCCTAATCTAGTCCAAGTCTGGATCATGAAGGCAGTGTTATTTTTCCAGTGAGAAGAATTTATACCTTAAGATAATCCTCCTTAGATAACATTTGTAAAAACAAAACAAAAAAACATCCAGTCCTAAAGGAGTCACAACCTGAAATGATATTGCAAACTATTAATGATCAAAAAATTGATAACATTTATCTGACCATCAACCATTTTCTTTCATCTGCCATGTTATTGTATTTGAGTCCAAAGTTGGGAAGAGGTTATTCCAATTAGCAATTCCAAATTATTCTGATTTAGTACGATTCATATCGTATGAATTTAATTGAATAATTTTTCTGGAAGGCTGGAAGAAATTAGCAAAACTGAGAATAGTCATTTACTTACATTTTCTGTGTGTAACTGAGTAACCTGAGGGGGTGTTATATGTTGGAATTATGAGTTATTTGGTTTTGGCGCAACAAAGAAAGAAACCTGGGAAGCAGACTCTTTTCGAAAAAAAAAACTTTTCACGTTACTGTTACACCATGATGAATGCCCTATTACTTATTTTTCATTTATGAATTTATGTGAAGCTCGATTATAAAATGAAGCCGCATTCATCTTAAAACTTCTTTTGATAAAGTTGATTCCCCAGCTCTCTGCCCTCCTTGCCCCCAAAACATACCAACCAAATAGTGTTTGGAGAATCAACCTCCACTTGGAGCAAAGGTGTCATTCATCGTGCCACATGTGATGAAGTTGTTCATTTTTATGTAAACCTTCTCTAAATCTTTTCCAATGGGTGAGAAATCGGACACCCTACCTTGCATCACCTCTGCTGCGGGGAGATCTGCATCTCTCATCATGTCTCATCATGAGTGCAATGGTGGAAAGTCAGGGGGCAGACAGCTGTAAGCCATTGCTTTGCTAGTATCACATTACTTTAACAGGCATGATGGAGGGAAAACATGCACACGTCAAGGGTATTTGTCCTCCAGTGTGCTAAAATATCATGGTGATCCCATATAGGCTGCAAATTTATTCAATCTGTTTTAGGTTAAAATTTTGAAGTCACCAACAGAAATCGGAGACCAGATCTGACAGACAATGAATTAGTGATGTCACACAGCGTCCGCTCATGATGATTGATTTCTATTTGATGTGTCTTAACATCTTTATTCCACTTATTTTTCCTAGAAATGTCCAGACATTTCATCTTTGATCTTTTCATTTGAATGTAAACTATACAGTCAGGTATTAGAGTTCATTAACTGAATGTAATGTATTCCATGCTATATTTTATTTTTCTGTTGCTTTGTTGCTGCCCATATTGACTCGATTACTGTGCGATCGTTGGGTTAGTTGGACTGAAATTTTCCAAATCCAACAATCTGCAACCAACTCGCACTGTACTGTCCATTGCTGTGGGAGCGGGAGAATGGTGCTAATCTTATGTCTACATCTGTAGCTGCAGAGAGAACACACTGTAAAACTCTCACTATAGCTCAGGAATAGATTCTCACCTTATGTTTCAATTAGGCAGGGTCTCAGTTTCAGGTTCAACTATTCCACGAGTTTGGAGAAGAGGCATGCGTCAGGGTAATGAGGGGCACCGCAACGTACCAGTCACGTTAGGACACACCTTCTAATCAAATAGTTTTTTCTTTTCGATATGATTATACTTAATACATCGAAACTAATAGTAACACTTTTTGCCTCAGAATTCCCTGAGCATTGCTGGGAAGAGGGACATCTGGAATACTCTTCTTTTCCTCCTGCCATCCTGTGGTTGTGATGCTGGTTAAACGGGCCCTTAATGTTGAGTAAATCAACAACAGAGTCAACAGCAGAGTATCACACGTCCTCCCCCGTGCCTCACCTTGGGAAACACATGTCATCCTTTCCCCTTTCCCGCTTCTTGCAGAGACATGGCAGTTGAAACCAAAAATCCCAAATTTGTCTGTTCTGCTGTTTCTGCCTTATATTTCTAGGCCCTAGAAGCTCTCTTCATCTTATCGGCCTCGTCAGTCGCAGTTTCTTACAGCTGTTGGCCTGCGAAGAGGGGATCCATGCTGTCTCCTCAACCGCGGATGTTGATATATGTCTTCTATTTGAACTCTGTGAATCATTCACGTATACTGCATCTGAGGTGCTATTACTTTCTTATCTTTGAGGCTGGTATCTCTACGAAAATATGAAGGGCAGCAGAGAGATAGGTCTCGTCTTCCTTTTTTGGGATGGTCCACATGAAAGCTTATTTCATCCCAGCGTTTGCTGATTTTTTTTTTTTGCAACAGCATTTGAAGATATATTTGAAGTACTTGCAACAAATTTAATGTTGAGGGGTCATATATCTTTAACAATATAAATATACCGATATTTATTGTACAGAAATGGGTCCAAGGACATTAACAGCACAAGAAATGTAGAGGGCTGTTTTATTCAGACCTTGGTCCGGAAGGGGGGAGGAGCTTCACATCAGCAGTTTTGGTCTGTATCAAACAGAAATGTACACCAATGGAGTAAGTAATTTTAATGACTTATAAAATAGCCAAAAAAAGAAAGATCCTATGAAGGAGTGGGTGTGCCCAAACTTTTGACTGGTACTCTACTTCACTAAAGAATACATTTCCATGTACAGCAAACATACAGTTAAAGAGGGGGACTAAACACCCGTTGATCGGACCCTTTCTTCTGTCTCTCATTATGAACAGGCGGAATACAGATGAGTGAGTGTGAGTGTGTGTTACTAATGTTGCTGGTTATCTCTCCTTTCAGCTATTTGTACAAGAATGAAATCCAATCAATTGACAGACAAGCGTTTAAGGGGCTTGTCTCTCTTGAGCAACTGTAAGTGACCAACTTCCTCCTCAACCTTTCCCTTCCGCTCCTACTCACGCCTGCTGTCTCTAAATCACCTCTAACAGACTGCTATGATCGTCTCACGAAGCCTTGTAAGGTCTGCATGCTCATAAACGATTTATATGTGAAGTCATGTGATCCAATGGTGCCTGGCATGTCGGATTTTGGCAAAATGTTTGAGCTGTTATAAATCACATTGTCCAGGCCTTCCACAGGTATCATGATAGCTCTCTTCTGGTAGTTTTAATTATTTATTATTACTTATTACTCCACCTACGATCCCATCTCTCCACCGCCATGATGCATGCCGTGTGCACACACACCTGTATTCCATGCTGACCCTCTTTGACCCTTTTGCATGTGTCTTGTGATCAGGACAACAGATATCCCCCCTCCCACACAAAGTTAAAGGCATGATATGTAGCTTTGCTATGCTAGCATTGTTGCTAGCATTGAGTCAAAGCTTCTGCTTTAGAACAAAGCTTGACAGGTATTGTGTCTGTCCGCCAACACAGGGCTCTAACGCTGTGTTCACGCCAAATGTGACGCAAATCTGAAAATAGATGTTAATTCACACAGTGTGACGCCAATTATTTGAATAATACAAATTTTCAAATAATTGAAAAAAAAACGGATGACCCAAATATTTCAATAGTGATTGAATATCCATTCAATCATTATTTTCATACCGTTTTCTACTGGGCCATGATTGACTGGCGCTTGTTAATGATGTCATCTGTTCGAGGTCATTCCATTACTAGAGAATCATCCTTGAACACCACCGACTGTTCAACTTTCAAGCCAATCAGGTATCCACATCTATTATCCTGAACATCATGGGTCATTTGGTGTCTAAGCCAAACTTAAGAGTACCGCTGTGGACGCATTTTGGTTTTAAGTGAAATGAAAAAGGAGATCCCATTAATGTAGGGCATGCCATTTGCCGAAACAGCACGAAAACGTTAGCAGTCGAATCTGCTAATACCAGAAATCTGGGGGGAAAAAGTCCGGACCCACCGGCTCTCCCAGTTTGCTGAGCTGTGACAAACGCCGCAGCAGAATGTACATCGAAGCAATTGGGGATTACTGAAATTTTCAGACGACGATATAAACGTGACAGCATCAGATGGCGCACGTTAACAAACATCGTGACGAGGTATGGAGCCGAAGAAATTTTACTTCTCAATAAGGTTGCAAAAGCAGCATTAAAAATGAATGCTGACCAACAGTATGAATTACCAAAATACCACAAATTTGATTGGACCTCTACTATAATTGTGGGATGAAAAAAAGTGGGACAATAAAATGTTTATCGCAATTATTTGAATAACAATTTCAATCTCATAATCGTGACAGCCGTAACATTGCGTTTTGTGCTCCGTAGAATCGTCAATTTCCAAAGCAAATACAAACCATTAATTGTGTTTATTTTGGTCATCTTTGATGGCGAAAGGAAATGTTCAAAATAAACAAAGTAGATTCCATTGATACCGCAGTGACTTCCGTATGTTTCAACTAAAGCAAGTAGACTGATGCAAAGTGACTCGTCATGTTGGGTGTGAACACAGCATCAGTGTTTATTTGTGAAAAACTGTCAGTGTTAAGTGTGTGTGTTAAAATTCAACTGCTTCCTGTAAGTCTTGGCACTCAGGCAGCCATTAGTTGTGTTCTTTTCCTCTGTTGTATTTATAAACTTGCATGTTTGACAAGAAAACCACATAAGTAATTGTTGATGTTATAAATGTGTTTTAAGATTAAAGGTAGTTTTCTGTGACCACTGTAAGCACAAACGGTGCCTTAGATTGATAAGCCCGTTTGTCTTTATCACAACCAATATGGCTTCCATGCTCCTTCTCCTTCGCAAATGAGGCTTTCTGTATTCTTGGAGGCAACCGCAGCTTACTGAACCTCTCCTTAACCGCATTAACAGGGAACAAATGGCTAATACACAAAGTAAAACCAAACCCAGCATCAGGCTCAGTGCCTGCCAGCTGTTTTGAATTTTGTTACAATAATGAAAGGTTTTATATGTGGGTGACAAGTTCTGAGCCAGATTGCATA
Source organism: Lophius piscatorius (assembly GCA_009660295.1). Classification (NCBI taxonomy): domain Eukaryota; kingdom Metazoa; phylum Chordata; class Actinopteri; order Lophiiformes; family Lophiidae; genus Lophius; species Lophius piscatorius. The sequence goes on from VRLP01000286.1 coordinate 151,168, forward strand.
CATTTTATTACTTCTTTTACATCTTCACCGGGGAATAGTTGGCAAAACTTCACAGTCACATGCTTATTTTGGGGAAATAAACAGCTCCCAGGACCTATGCACACAGGGTTCTACATGAGACACAAACATCAATCTGTCCTTTTCACACAATTAGGACCCTGGCTAACTGATTTCAGCTTCATCTGATTGATAGCAGCTATCGAGGATCACATAAAGGAGTTGAAAGTGTAACCAAATAATTATGTAAGATGCTGATTCATCCAAACGATTGATTTCAAATAGGTAGCTCTAAGTTGAATTTGCTGTCAGTTTTATTAAACCTTCCCATCTTTTGCCTGTCTTCAATGTGCTGTCTTTTTCTTTTCTGGCAACTTTACAACACATATTTTAGGTGGCAGCCAAATATGTTGTCCAATAAAAGTGCACCTAAGAATCAACAGAGATGAGATGTACTCACAGACAACAGCTAAAATGGATTTTCTTGTGTAGAAAACATCTGGGGGAAATTGCATTTTATGTTAAATTTTGTGTTTTGCTGCTTTGACTGTTGCTTTCTCTGCTGATACCCAACTCAAGCCTTGCAGTCACTCGGATTTCATTTCTCAATTTTTTTGTGTGTTGGCAAATGGCCTGATTTATGTTTTCTAAGCTTAAAAGGCTTTGGGGAGCATAAATTATGTTTTTATTCCATGAGACAATGGTCTACTTGCTTTTTCAGCCATGGGCCGTCTCCTTTCAGACTCCGAACTTTTGTCGTAGATTTTCAGATGCTGTATATCAACTGAAGTAGCTGAAATGCCTGATGTGCAAATTCCTCTAGACTATCTAGTTTTGCCTCGAGCTATATATCTCCTTTCCTTAAAGAGTTTTTTCAGTCATATGAAGTTGGGATGGACAAGTCAAAAGGGTTAGTGTTCAACGTTCTCATGTACCAGGATCTTAGAACCTACTATTAAAATCTAATTATGTTTAGTCAGACAGGGAGCCCTAATCCAGTTTTACTGTGTTTTGTCTACACTTTGCTCTTCTCCAGGTACCTGCACTTCAACAACATTGAGTCTTTGGAACCTGAGTCATTCACTCACCTCCCAAAGCTGGAACGACTGTAAGTTCATCCTGTCTGTCTTTTACCCAAAGATTCCACACACAACCCAAAAGACATACTCTCAGGCATTTTCCAACTTACGCTGATGGAAACCAGAAAGCAATTACTAGCATGATTTACTTGGTATGAAATCAGTGTCAATTCGGGCAGGTCTAGACGTTGTCTAGTATGACATTGGAATGACCTGTACAGAATGTAACAAAAACACCGGCTATTTATTATATTCACATGACTATTTTCCTCTGCCGTCACTCAAGATCAGAAGCTCAAATGCTGGTATATCAATTCCGATGATATAAACATAGGTAAGCTGACAATTTGTTGATATAGTCACTGATTTATGAGCAACTGAAAAGTGCAGGTCAAAAACTTAAAACAAGAATCCCAGGAACAGGTGGCTGGCGAGGGGTCTAAACGTGAAGGCATCAGATACACTCAGATCAAGGAAACCGGGATCCCTGGTACGCAGACTGTACAAGTAGAGTCCCTGTTGTGTCTTTATTTTGAAGGTGTAATGAAGGGTTTATATTGGCCAGTGGAGGCCGTAACAGATCTGAATTGAATCAGAGATTGATTTAAATGCGACAAGATCTTGGGAGGTATGATGTTTTGATAAAGTCAAAATGAATTGCAATTAGTTGCTTACTCGTTAACAAAGTAATGAAGAAGGCTCGTATAAGTGGTGTGTAGCTCATTAGGGGATGAGATGCATGTGTGGAGTTTGGTTGGGAAGTCCTACTCATCCTTAGAGGCGTTTAAAGACGTGAGAAAAGGTATATCATTTGGCAGAGAAGTCAGGTGATCAAGAAAGAAGAGTATCTACCCTTGACATGAATTCTCAATGCACAAACGCAGTAGTCAATCCCAATAGATAGACTCAAAAATGTCAGCCTGCCCCTGATCTATCACAGACAATGCATATTACACACCTCTAACACTGCACTGTGAAGTTAAATTACCATTGGAGATTCCCACCCTGAGTATCATGTAGAAGAGAAAAGGCTACCACTGGGATATTTTAATATACTATACTAAATTCCAATCACCAAAATGTCCTAGCAAGCGTCATAAGCTCCTTGTTGGCAGTCTGTTGCTTCATGACAATATCAGATTCTGGGAGTTAATTCCTGATTTATGTTTACAGCCCTTGAGAATAACGGTGTTTTATCCTTTTCAAGCTGTGAGCTGATGCAAATGTTTCTGTCATCCTTTGGTTTGTTAGACAGACAACTGGAGTTGTTTAACATGCCTCTGTTAGGACATATAGTACGATAAATGATTCTCGTTTCTCATTTCATTTTATTGTTTCACCAGCTGAGACATTTTCTAATAAGTCAGTGACAAATAAAGTGAGGGGGAATGTGAGGCCAAACTATTAAGTCTTGGGCCCGGCGGACTGGGAAAACATGTTGGCCTCATTCAACGCAGATGAGCTAATTGCAATTGCGCATAGAAATGTCACTCAACAAGTTGTTCATCACCATTAATTTTATATACCGCAAAATATACTCAATAAGAAGGAACATATTGGCTGAAGGATCGCTTCAAGTAGACGATTCCTAACTGCCTGACCTTTGATTCGATGCAAACCATGCGTTGCTGGGGCGTTACACATTGCTGTTTTGAATGTGTTGTGCAAGTTTTGCAGCCATCTGAATATTGTTTTGATTAAAAGTCAATTAGATCATGGAGACCACATTACGTGTGGTCTCCATGATCAAGTTGGATCAGCTTTGGTTCAACGTCGTTGATAATGACTTTGGAGGTAGTAGCTGTGGGACACCATGATACAGCTGACTGTGATTCTTCAGCCTCAAGTCAAGGGATATGCCCCTAATGTCCTACATGGATACCACATTTAAATCCGATCTTATCAACTTTTTCACAACCAATAGAGTGGTCCTGGTTATCTTACTGTGAAAGCTTCATATTGTGTTATATTAATACGACTGTACCTGACCACAATCCTACACAATCTGTGTTGTCCTGACAGATGGAATGTCCTTAAAACTCTCCACCAGATGTCTGAAGGCTGAAAAAAGTATTGTGAAATTCCTGTTTCATTAACCCTGTTTATGGGCTCAAGGATTCCCAATATAGAGGGACACCTGCAAAAAATGGGAAGAGGGAATTCCCAGATGCATGCTCTTACTGGCTCGTTGGGGAAAATCTCCATGGTAATTGTCAGGGAGGCCATTCATTGGTTAGGTGGCCAAAGAAGCTGAATCTGAATCTGAATCTGCGATTCGGTTCCCTAGAGGAAGGGATAGAGGAAGAAGATCTGCGTAAAATATTGTTTTGATTAAAAGTCAATTAGGCTTGAATAGTTTTGGGAAGCTTTATTGATGGTTCCTTAAATAAATCAGAAGATGTTTTGATGTCTGATTTTAGCAGACATTGGAAATCTTCTGGGTTTGGCCATGCCTGGGAAGATGCTCATATTTCTAGTCCCAGCTGGAAAATGATTCTGATTTTGATGTAAAAAAAAAATACATATTTGTGTGTGTGTGTGTATCTCTCTCTCTCTCTCTCTCTCTCTCTCTCTCTCTCTCTCTCTCTCTAGCTATGTATCTATGTAACTGTATTTATATGTATATATAGGAAACTACTACCACAAAAGCAGAAAAGCCTGTTAAGCAGCTGTATCAGAAACTTTGGAAACATGTCTGACCCCAAGATTGTATTATATGTCAGTTCTCGCAAAAGGGGAACTTACCTTTCATGCGACAGCAATCGAAATTGAGCAAGGGTGTCTCTGGAGGTGGACAGGATTGGACATTTACCAGGATTGCAATATGGTGGATATGGAGGCTGAGGCTTTGCATAGACTTGGCAAAGTCAAATTTCCTGTAGAGAGGAAGCGCGCAGGGAGGCTCAGGATACACCAGGGCTGGTCCAAGGCTGGACAAGATGTGATTCAATCTGGTAAAACACAGGAAGCAGGTACTAGATATAGGTCAGTGCCTGCATCACCTCAAGAACACACGTTGTCCAAGCGGTTAAAAAATGGCCTGCCAGCACTTGGGGAAAAAGAAGGTTTGGAAGCGACAGCTTTCAGAGGAAGGAGTCTAACCTCATGTTTGTCATGAGAAGAGACCTTAAGTTACATCAGCCAGCAGAAACTGGACACAAGCTGGAAGCCTGGAGGACAAGGGCCATGACTCGCCGAAACTGCTAACGTGTCAGCTGGAAAGCATTTGGTGGGAATACTCCTTGAAGGTTGGGTGCAACCATGTGATCTCTTCTCCTGACTATCAAATAATAAATGATTCTAATAGCATCTCTGATCATCCCAAAGCTCAAATACACTATTATTTGGTCACATTTTGAAAAAGTTATATCTGAAACCCGTTGATGTATTCAAATTCCACAAATTCCTGAGTAGGAGATGTTATTTATAGTCTTTGGGTGGTTTTCCTAGCAATAAATCTCTCTGCTTATGGACACTGATAGATCATCTGACATGTTTTCTCTTTCTCACTCAGGTTTTTGCACAACAACAGAATCACCCAGCTAGTTCCCGGCACCTTCTCTCATCTCCAGGCCATGAAGCGATTGTAAGTGGAAGAGTCCCAAAGAACCACAACGAAGGCTGTGTGAGAACATGCGTCTCTATGGAGCGCTGTAGCTGACCCCATGACACCCTGTATCAAGTCAGTTAAATGCCATGTAACCACGCTACACCCTTCTCACGCTTCTTTGGCAGCAAGATGGTTTCCATCACCAGGCTCACCGCCCAGTCCTTTCCTTAGTTCTGCTATTCGCTCTTATAGCCAGCTGCTCCGGAGGTTGGAAGAAAGTGTGTCCAGCAAAGCAACTTTGCTTGGTAATACATTTAATCCACAGAAGCATTTCTAAGTACTTAATCCTTGGATGGTTTATGACGAAAATGGAAGGTCTGTGATCCATCTCGCACAACAGGCTCTTTGCCGTCAAAGGAAAGGAAGAATTTTGGGGAGAGCAACTATCCCAATACATCTCCAGTCTGTAGCTTCCTCCGGTCAATGTATGGTGAAGAACAAACAGCAATCTGGCATATCTCATTATTTGCTCCCTTTGTGTTGTAAAATCTTTAGAAAACATTTTTGTCAATTTATTATCTACCTGGTCTTATAATTGCAGTGATGATCTGCCTCGCCATCAGGCATGATTTGCATATGCATCAAATGCAAATCGCATTATTTAGAATTTTCTTCAAATTTAGTTTTCCGTTTTTCCCAAAGAAATGTGATCTTAAACCTTCTAGGCTCTTCAGTCCGCCAGAATGAAGTCTTAACCCTCAGCCTTTATAAGCCACATTAAATAATTTTCAGGACGAGGATGAGTCTCTTCCAGTTCAGTGCTGCTGAGCCCCAGTGTTTTGACTGAGATGGACTGAGCCAGGCCATGACACGCCATTCATAAACTGCAAGAGAGGATTTAAACGACCCTTCTGGATGTGCAACTCCACAGCCACATGTCATATCCAGTATTTATGTTTGGACTGCGTGCCCGTTTCTCACTCGATGTGTTTATCTGTGTCTGCGTGTTTAGGCGACTGGATTCCAATGCATTAAACTGTGACTGTGAGCTGCTGTGGCTCGCTGACCTCCTGAAGCAATATGCCGAGTCGGGCAACGCTCAGGCTGCAGCCACCTGCGATTACCCCAGCCGCCTGCAGGGCAGATCAGTGGCAACGCTCACCGCCGAGGAGCTCAACTGTGGTATGTAGAGGAAAAAACAGAATCTCCCCTGAGCATGATCTTTACTGAGCATCATGGACTGTTTGAGACCTGTGGTGACTTCAGTCCATTCAAAAGTTAAGTTGAATTAACCACAATAAGCTGCTAAAATTATGTTTGATCACTTTTTTAGAATACTAGCATTTACTTACTCTCGCTTTTAAGTTAATACAAGGGAATTTGTGATAAATGTTCCAATGTTGTCCTCAGCAACAAAAGGGATGAACTCCCCAATGCCTGGGGGCAGCCTGGATGAGTAACTCCTCTTTTTGATGAGTAGAGGCTTATCAGTTCTGCTGTGTTTGCACAACTGTGTTTGAAATGTTTGTCTATTTTATACCACTCGGCTAAAGCACTAGCAAAGTCTCTGTGATCACCTCACATGATGTGTGCTACAAAGGGCATCTTCTCGCTGCCGCCATCATAATGCGAGTGCTATCAAAGTTGATATATAAGTTGTGCTTTGGTGAAAAGACAGCTCAAGAACTAGTACATTAGGGTTTCCAGACTAATTACATGTGTCAACATATTAATGTTGACGGCCCTAGAAAGTCTGCATTCATGACAGTAGTTTCGAGATTTGAGGGTTTTTTCATAAAAATTTAGCAGTTTTCATGACTGACATAATATGCTGCATCATTAACAGCATTAACAAGGATAACCTTTTCATAAGACAAGCTTAAATTTAACTTAGTTGTGATTGTGCAGAGTGTAAGTACTGAGATGGCGAAATTCAGTTTGGCATCTGGCGAGAAGATGCTGAAGTGCAGAGTAATGTCCAAATATGTAGAGTTACATGACAGTAGTATGCAACATTGGGAAGTCACGTCACTGAAACCTAACGTGATTTTCCACTTGTCTACTTCTACACTGAGAGGAACTCTCATCTGAGCCAGATTACATGATGCCTGACACACATGACGGCTGAGATGTGAAAGCCATGTTATTTTATTAACTTAAACCACAACTCATTCTACATACAAATCTCCAGCTGTCCTGCCGGCAAATAGCAGTTAAGCTTAGTCACCGTCTCACACTTCCACTCATACACACAGACGTATACACACACGTATCCCCTCTTTGTGTCTGAAGTCTCCGGACGTACACCTGTTTCACCATTCATACAGTAGCAGCTGTGTCTCTGCCCCCCCCAACAGCTGCCAGGTCCATTAATAAGATGAGGGTGCCGTGTGTATATGTGTGTGTGAGTGTATGTGTGTTTTTCTCCCTCTCTGTGTGTGCATTAGATGACTACATAAAATAATTGGGTTAAGGTGTCCTTATGCCCTCGCTGAAGGGGGCATATAGGGTAACCCTTCCTCCATCCATACGTACGTAGCGAGGAATCGTCTATCCGCATCTCCTCAAAAGTCCCTGGACAGAGTTGAATTAAATTTGACTAATTGTTTCTAGTAGCTCTAAAGGTTTGCATCCCATAAGTGTTGTATTCAATTTGCCCACTTTTACACTTTTAGGCACATTTGATCTAGTGGTATTTTAATGCCCATAACTCAAATTCACACTTGATAAATGGTATCTCTTGGTGGTCTCGCTTTCTCCGCACTTTTTTCTAAGTTTAGAACTTACGTACGCCAGCTCGATCAAGCTTTGTCCATGGGAGACGATACTACAGTGCAGTGACCGTATTATTTGTCACTGTTCGTTGGAAAATGGCTCTAAAGAACTTTGACAGAAGTATTTGTTAGGTACTTTCAATGGAAAAAATCAAAGGAGTCACTTTGAGAAACTTGCTTATATACCTGAGTTTATTGTAGGCCTGCTTCAGATGCACTTGTCGAGGAGCTACATCGATCTGCCACATTATTTAGATCTAGAAACTGGTTCTAGTTGTGGCTGACAGGTGTATTTTCCTGTTGAATTGAAACAAAAGGCCCACATCCAAACAAATAAACATCACAATAATGTTAGAAATGATCAACGATGATCAACGATGTAATTTAAACCAATGAGCCACAACATCATAACTTTTGTCAGTTCACAGTTTCTAATCAATACAGGTATTTTCTGATGAAATGATAAGGCACACATCTAAACAATGAAACATCCCATTATTAGAGTTATCATAATTATGTAATATAAACTAATCAGCCGTATCATTAGAACTAGTTACTGGAGTGCATTTTAAAATTGGTTTCTTCTTTTACTCATTTCATGATTCTTATGTCAATCCACAATTATTCTGCTGTGATAGGGGTTAAAGGCCTGACCTCAGGACTGCAAAAGCTCTGTTTTTTTTGCAGTCGTGAGGACATCGCTGTCATCTGACACAAATATTCTAATTTTTAACTATTGGCAGAGAGCTCCAAAGATGCTCATGAATGTTATGCAACGATTCTCCAGACTTCAATGGAAAGGTTAGGCACAGTGAGCCTAGTCCACCCTTCCCAGCTGACGCAGGACGTTAATGTATCACCAGAAAGATTTTGAACTCTTATGATGGAAAGGAACAGCAGGTTTGTTGGCATGAACTCAACCTGCAAAGTTGGACGGACGTTATATTTCACTTGGAAATGAAAATTGAATCGACATCAAACCAAATACTTTTTTGACATCTACATCCAATGTCGGAAAAATTAGTTTTTTTCTGGACTACACAATCTATTAGCTGTCAAAAACCGAACAAATGTCCATTTTTTTGTCTCGAGAAAATATTGATGGTGTGACATGGACAATTTAACAGCTGATGACAGTGCAACCATTCACGCTCACATTCACATTTACAACCAAATTTCTTACTAAAATTAAAAGACTGTTCAAAGTCGGAGGCTGAAGCCAGTTTACATTTCCAACTAAAACCTAAAGTCTGTCAGATGGTGGTGTCCGTTGTCTTACAATATCTCATTGACGTCCTGGCAGCTGGGTGGGTGCACCTCAATACTCATCCAGGCCAAGTATATTATGAATCAGGCACTCCATTTGTCCGGTTAAATCTCGGGTATACATTTCTTCTGCTATGCAACTCAAGGTTATCGACTCACTCCTGAAAGAGCGACACTGATTTCTTGACAAGCCTTTTTTGTTTTTTTCCAAGTAACCCACCTGTAGAGTACAGCGGATCATAGCATCACAATAGTGGGATTCATAAATGTGCATCTAGGTAGAGTAAAAAGCTGACGTATGCAGTTTGAGATCTCTGGAGTTCTGAAGACTGTGTGCAGTACGAACTGTATTCAGCCATTTTTCTGCCAATCCTGGTTGTGTTTGGAAGAACGCTGCACCGCTCTACAAATGTTGTATGAACTAAGAATACCCACCTGGAACCAGCAGAATTTTTATTTCTGGGTGAAATGATCCTTTAAGTGGGTCAGTTCTCGTTAACACTGCGAGGAATAAAGAACAACACCATTTCTGTATGGCCGATTTGTGTAACAGGCGATTAGCTCCCGTATCAGTAAGTCCAACTGTGTGAAGTCTTAGTTTCCTCCACCTCCATTTGAAAGCTACTCTCTGAGCCAGGCAGGCCAGTTGGCAGCTGAGTGAAACCCAACCACTCTTAAATCTCAGCGGCTAATTTGATGGCTCCAACTTGCCCATTCTTGCTCAATGTAACCTCCTCCACTTCATCTGCCTGCCAGACAGCAGAGGAAGAATGTCTGCTCAGAAACATGGAAGCTATTCTACACCTCCCTTTCTCCTCCTGTGGAAACAGGGCAGAGCAAAGTACAGAGGGTTGAACAGCTGTCAAAACAGACATCCTCCTTGAGATGAAGAAATTGTACAAGTGGTATCGGATTTGCTAGTCTTCCCTCTTCACTGGTCCATGATGGACGCTACCAAGAAACCCAATTTTCCGAGGAGAGATATTCATAGAAAGCTTTCGCACCTAAAAGTCCAAATCAAGATCAAAGTTTTTAGACGCTGTAGATGTTTGAGCCATTTAGTTTGGTTTCAAAAAAGAATCTTTCACCACATACCTTATTAATCGTATACTTGATGATTGTTTGGCCAGTAGATTGGCCTCGGGTCTGACATCCTCTCCTGTCCTCTCTCATCCTCACAGAAGATAAAATATACCTCAGCTTCTTTATGTTATTCCACTCGGTCTATTTCTTTATCTAGCCTCATCTCTATTGAATACCTCGTCTCTTCCTCTCCCTTTGTGCGTCCGCGTACTCATTGTTAACTTCTTCCTTCTTCCGTTTGTTTATGTTCTTTTGTTTATTGGTGACAGAAGCCTATTGTAACTTCCTGTAATTCTGCCCTGATGTCATAGTCACTCAAAAATGAGCTTTTGCACTGTAAACAAACTGAGCCTTGGTTGAGTTCGATTCAGAATGAGACCAACTCCTTTCAGACCACAGGCATTTGAACTGAACCTTTTGAACCTGAAATTTTAGTCTTGATTAAATTAAAAAAGTCCAGACCAAATATAGTCCTTCAGAAGAGTCTTATATTGGTTAGTTTTGGGTTTGGTTGGTCTGCTTTCCTCAGATATATATCTCTACGTTATCGTAGAGATAATAGAGATGTGAAATGTGCCAGCATGTAGATTGATTGTGTGAAGCAGGGCTCACAGAGGGTGTGTGTTCTGCACATTGACAGGTGGTTGTGGGATCTTCCTATCAGGGCAGATATTAATTCATAATCCTCACATTCATACTCTTCACCTTACCCGACCTGTGCCTTTCAGTACCAATAAAAAGTTGGGACACACCTTATTTTTCCAATGTTTTCTTTATATTTTCATTATTTTTCCACATTGAGGAAGAATGTTGATGGAATCAAAACTATGGAATAAAACATATGGAACTATTCAGTCAGAAGAAGACAATGTAAACATTGAGAAATGTTTTATATTTTACATTATTCAGAGCAGCCACCTTTTTGCTTTGATGACAGCTTTGCATTCTTTGCGTTCTCTCGACCGGCTTCATGAGGTCGTCACCTGGAATGGTTTTCAAACAGTCTTGAATGAGTTCCGTATGTATTAAGTTGTTTTCAGGTGCTTTTATTTCACTCTATGGTAAAACTCCTCCCAAACCATCTCAGTTAGGGTTTAGGAAGGTTATTGAGGAGACCCGGTAAGCCAGGCTGTGGGTTTCAGAAACAAATGACTTTCCCACTATGCAAAAACCAGATGGAATGGCATCTCATGCTTATTTTGTTTATTAGACAATTACATACATGTTACTTCATAGTTTGGATGTCTATTTTGATGAAGTTGTCAAAATATAGAAAAAAACAACCTATGAATGACTCAGTGTGGACAAACTTCTAGTCAAACAAGGTATCGTCCAAGAACAAGAAAATGTGACACGGCCACCTACTGTACTAAATCATCGGATTATGAATAAGAGAGCTTCCCAGCTCAGACTATTTAACCGACATCTTAAGATATGGTGGTTTAGGATCTATAACCAGAGTGGTTAGTTTACAATTTGGCTCTGCGCCGAGGCAGACTTTAGAAGGACATGGCAAATCCACGAGACGCTTGGAAGAAAAGGTAGATTGATTGACAAGTGAATTGAATTGCCTAATTCTCTTCTCCTTCTCTGCCAGAGGTTCCCAGGATCACCTCAGAGCCCCAGGATGTGGATGTTACATCAGGAAACACCGTCTATTTCACCTGTCGGGCTGAAGGCAACCCTAAACCACAGATCATCTGGCTTAGAAACAAGTAAGGCCTCCAGTCAGGGGTAGAGGAAGGGCTCAGGTCCTCGACATTGTAACAATACCAAACAGTAAAATTACTCCATTACAAGTTAATGTCCAGATTTGAACATTTTATTTTATAAATAAGATATATTTGGAATGTGAAAATGTGAAAGGTATCAATGCAGAAAAATGTTACATTCCTCGCTTGCTGTTGTTATCTTATGCTAAAACCTGTGTTTAAGGTAAATAAAATGCTCATATTTTAAACCTCCTGTACCGACTGGGGCCATAGGGGACAGTTTGGATATAATTCAAGCAGGATGACAAATATCTAAAGACACAACAAAGAAGAAAAAGTACTGCACATTGTATTTATTAGGCACATCATCCCAACCTCCTCCATCGTTGGCACTTTTGTTGTTGCTGAAACGACTTTTCTCCGTCATATATCGATATCGGCCGTTTGTATATCGATAACAACATGAAGGACACTTTGAAGTATAGTGACACTGACAAGTATGCCCCTTTGGGGAAATTGGATGGAGCATAAATAAGCAGTGAAATACATTTACGGTCTGGTACTGTGCCCACATTTGAACAATGTTGGGATAAACATTATATCTGAAGATGGGAGAACATCTGTGTTGCATGAGTATGGGATTGGACTGCATAAGATGCACGTTTTGGCAGCAATGAAACAAAATTAGGCTATACTGACTAAATTTGTGCAGCATGTGAAGTTCCGCTGAAGAAGAAGTCTACTTACTTCAGAGAGTAGCGAGGACGTTCCAGCTCACTGCTGTACTCGCCACCACTTCCCACTGTCACACCAACTGTCTCACCCAGCAGAGAAAATTCTGGCTTCCATCAGCAACGAAGGAATCAGCCAGATCGATTCCTGCAATCCTGCTGGGCCAGCATCCGACATGCAGAGCTCTGCTTGACTCCACCCTAGATCTTTGACATGTCTGTAGTTTTGTGGTGTCGAGGTTCTGAAGAAGCAGACTTTTCAGCGCTGGTTTTCAGATAAACACATTAACAGTGGACCACCATGTAACTATTTAAAGTCACGTCAATGCAATATATAGATTTAGGTCGTTGTAGCTAAAGCTGCGTGTTTCCCTCCAGATGAACCCTTTTAGTCATCAGACATCTGGATCTGATGGTATCAGAGAAACAAGCTTAGCTAAGGTTAATGTTAGCTTAAGGTCATGTTTTGTTGCTTATTCAGGGCTTTCACAGGTTTTAATAATCAGTTTAATTTATTTTGAGAGAAGGAGACTCAATATTGTTGTTCTTAGGCATCCTCGGTCAATCCCATGATGCTTTGTAGGCGGGACAAATGAGATGCTATCTCAAAGTCACAGTGCTGTGACAAACCAGGAACCAGTGGAGCGTGGATGATAGAACTTCGATCAGCTCAGCTTTGATGTGCTATCTCTGCCCTCCTGACAGCAACGCACTAAACATGCGTGACGACAGTCGCCTGAATCTGCTGGAAGACGGGACGCTGATGATCCAGGACACCAGGGAGACGGACCAGGGAGTGTACCAGTGCATGGCCAAAAACGTGGCTGGGGAGGTCAAGACTTCCGAGGTCACGCTGCGATACTTTGGAGCCCCCTGTAAGTGGCTGCTTTCAACTCAATTTCAAATTTGAGATACTTGTAATAGTTGTAAATCTCAGCTTAGTTTGATATTTTTATTTGATTTTGCTTTCCTGCACACACTCCTTAATGGCTTGCAGACCTAATTATGAGACAACCACAGAAAAAACATTTACAAAGTACAAACAGCTTGCCTGTAAATTGTTTGCAATATAAAATCTGGCCCAGAAGCTGGAGCCAACAGCTCTGCTTTCTTTAGCGTTTCACTGCCGTACTATTCATGAATGTCGGACCCCACAGTTCCCCTTGAGGATGTCTGGTATGACGGGTATGAGGAGATCTGGATAATGCCTTGAAGCATCTGGTCCTTAACAATGATATTGTGCCTGCAGTCTATGGCGATTCATTTGGCGGTTGCATTGGTCATCAGCCTCACAGTCTCACCCTGGTTGTTCTCCAAAGGTTCAGCTCGAAGAAGGTACTTGAGATGAGACTTGTGCTCTGGTGGAAAAATAAGTCATCACTGCAATATATGAAAAACAATCCATTTGCAAACTGTGGTTCTGGTGTTGCAGCAGCTCCTAGAGTGGGGTTGAGAGTTAAATTCCAACATCTGGGTAAATTCTGGACTCACTGAGCATGAGAGGTTTGCTGAACCCAAAGCTTTGCAGAACTGTGTTTGAAATGTCTGAACAGCAGTCGTTGAGGTTACCCACTGCAGAATCTGTGCCATGCAAGGCATCTGCTCCTTGATGCTGTGGTCATATACTGAGCAGTGATACTTCAGTATAATTGTACTTTGGCGGAAAGAGAGCTCATCACTGCATCAATGTCTGCAGTGCAGCGTGGAGCACAATTTGCCACACACGTCAGATGTTGGTCCCTGTGAGAATCCACACTTGTATTATGGGTGGAAATAGGGGTTAAAAGTTTTCTTTTTTAATTTGATTAATTTGTGTTCCACAAAATTGAACATCCTCCAGATTAATCACGAGTGTTAATGTTGACAGCTCAACATGAAACATGTCATCAGAGCAGAAAAAGACAGGTTGGCTGTGAGTGGCACAGAGGTTAGCCTCAGAGTTCAGCAGGTCAAATAACAGGGATGTCCCACTGATCTGTGAGCAAAGCCTGCTGGCTTTCATGTGAGATTTACCCTTCACATACTTTGAGTTAAAGATAAAACACACGCAGACACACATGCAGACACACACACAAGTACTCACGTCCTCCGTCTCTTTATCTCTATCCTCTGTCTGAGAGCAGCAACAGTTCTCGCTGTGGGAGGTTAACATTGCTTTCTCCAGATGACCCCTGGGTCATCGGCAGGCGATCGATGGCTTAGCGACAAACTCTTGTTAAGGAATAGTTTCTGAGAGCAGATGTTGTGCATTTCCTGTCTGTGTGTGATTGTAAACGCCAGGCCCCTCACTGTGTACATATTTCCTCCGACTGCACTGTAATCACTGGCCAAATATGGACCGGACTACGGGAAGCCCGTAGGTTGTTTTGGCCGTTTTCAAAGAGTTGTTATTGACAGAAACACAAAAAGATAATGTTTGCGATGAACTGACTTCTCAAACTCACGCAGCTTGCTTTTCATCATTTTGATGACTTTTATTGAGATCACCACTGCCTCCCTGTCACTCGGAAGTTATTCAAAGTGTCCTCTTCTATCTCTTAACCCTATTTTTATGTCCCGGCTTCTCCAGCACGACCAAGTTTTGTGATCCAGCCTCAGAACACTGAGGTGCTGGTGGGAGAGAGTGTGACCCTGGAGTGCAGCGCCACGGGCCAACCACAGCCCAGGGTCTCCTGGACAAAGGGCGATCGCACTCCACTGCCCAACGACTCCCGCATCAACACCACCCCCTCCGGAGGGCTTTACATCCAGAACGTGGTCCAGGCCGATGGAGGACAGTACACCTGCTTCGCCTCCAATAATGTTGATACCATACACGCTACGGCGCACATCATCGTTCAAGGTAGAAGTCACCATTTTTTTTCGTCCCTCTAAATTATTGATAAAAAAAAACTGTGAATACATTTAAAAGGATTCTCTCAAAGAGTCCTTAAATTTGAGCTGCCAATCAAAATTTTTGATGTTTGCATCTTTTGTTTTCAAATCAACGCCCGTTTACTGAAATTGCAGTATTTTTTGTGATCCTCTGATAGGGAAACGTCCCTTTACAAAACAAACTTCACATAAAAAATACTTTTGTTGCAGTTTGTCCATTTGTTCACATGACAGCAGCATTATAGGGGTGTGAAAATGCAAACTTTTGAAACCAGGTTGCAGAGCGAGACTGTTAACTACTGTTACAGTTGCCATATAAACTTCCAAAATGTAATTCTTGTGGAAACTATAAAGACACTTTGCTTGTGGCTTGTGTTAGAAAATGTTAATATGCAGGTGTGTTGTGATGATTTGGAAAGTTATTCCACACTTATGATAATATTTCCAGTGGCACAACCTCGGCACTGAGGTGTTTTCTGTATAATTCTGGTGTATCACTTCCACAATCGTTGTTTTATTTTCATGCCTCACCGTGTGTACATGCCTCTTCTTCTGTTGCAGATTGGTCGGGCGTTAATAAGGTTTCTTAGAAAATATATGGAGTAACCAAACAATGCAATCATATTTTGTTGAAACACCGAACTGGTGGGGGTGGCTTATGACTCTGCTGAGAAGACGTTGAGGCTGATGGAGCTGAACAAACAGCGTTAAAAACTAGATAAAGGGAGAGAATCATATTCCAAAAGACAGAAGCTAAATGACTAAAGGCTTAACATACAGTTATGACACAGTTATCGGACAAATATGATATATGACATAGATGATACACCAGACTGTGAAGCAGAAACTGATCATGTGTGAAAGGTGAGGAAAATAGAGTGGAATGAGCAGAAACTGTGGCCCGAGTTTGTTCCAAACTGAACTTTTGCAAGATCTCCATTAGTGAGTCCCCCCATGAATCATTTTGACAGGGAATATGTAGAATCTCAGCTAGCTTTTCTGTAACTGAATTATTCCCCTCAGCTGTAACTGTTGGGAATCAAGAGAATAATAGCTCCATAATTCGATCTGCTGGTCTACAAGATTAAATCTCCAAAAAAATATAATTTCTTTTCCACTTCTCCTTCCAGCGATCCCCCAGTTTACAGTCACACCACATGACCAGTCCGTCCTGGAGGGTCACACAGTGGACTTCGCCTGCGAGGCGAGTGGCTACCCCCAGCCGGTAATTGCTTGGACTCGTGGGGGGAGTCCATTACCCCTCGACCGCCGTCACCTGGTCCTGTCCTCCGGAACTCTTCGCATCACTCGTGTGGCTGCCCACGACGAGGGCCAGTATGAGTGCCAGGCGGTCAGCGCCGTAGGGACCGTGCACACCGCCGTGCAGCTCACCATCCAGCAGAGAGGTGAGGGTACAGGGTAACGTTTCACAATAGGACCACCGGACAGCACATGATGGTGTCTTGGGTCCCAGACACATTATGTTGGCGAGGAGTACAAGTAGAAAGGAGGAAAAGAAAATAGCCACTAGTAGCAGCGGTTAACATAAGAGTGAGTCCATTCTAAAATGTGGCTATCGTGTGTGTGTCTACTGAAGGGCCCTCCCTAAACACTCTGTGATTTCCTAGGAAGGGGAGGAGGAGGTGCTAGGCGGTAAAATGTTGGGAGGGTGGGAGTGGTGAAGCTAATTTGGGTGTGTGTACGTGTGTGTGTGTGTGTGTGTGTGTGTTAATGTAAATATACAACCCTGATTACAGGTTCTGGGAAAAATGTATTAAACAGTATGTGATAATTTCCTAATCGCTTTAGGCCATCAGTTCAATAGAAAACAGAATAAAGACAGACTATCTTGTGGTCTTCCTCATCAGCTTTTTGAATTTTTGTAAATATATGCTCATTCTGAATTTCACACCAGCACTACTTTTTGAAAAACGTTGTTGTTTAAAACATACAAGTTCAGACTTTACCATGAGAAGTGTAAGAAGTCTATCAACAGCTACCATTGGGCAGCACAAAGTTCAAAACCAGCATCTGTGACGGAATGGCCGTGTGTTCGTGCCAAAGGCTCGGGGTAACTTGCACCTCTGTGAAGGCCCCATTAATCCACATAATCAACAAATGCTGCCATGCAGGCAACATTTGTTTCTGGGATGTCCTTGCTTATTCCAGCAGCGAGAAAATGAAGCCATACTCTGCCACTGCATGGCAAACAACAGTGGAGTAAAAGAGTCTGGGCACCAGACCGGCCTGCCTGCAGTCTAGACCTGTATCTGTGGCACATTATGAAGCACCAAACACCACAATTGAGAAACAGGACTGTTGAGCAACTAAAGTCATATATCAAGCAAAGAACTGGACCAAAACTTCCACTGTGAAAGTGTAAACATTTAGTATCTCCTCTCAAACCCTCACTGATTGTTGTTAAAAGAAAAAGTGGTGTAACACAATGAACTCAAGGTTTTTAGAAACATGTTAGAGGCATCAAATTCAGAATGAGTATGCATCCACAAAAACCTAAAAAAGTTTAAACATTAAATATCTGCTCTTTGTACTGAGTTCAATCACATTTAGGTTAAAACGGATTTGTAAATCATTGCATTATTTTTTTATTGACATTTTACAACATGTCCCGACTGTTTTGGAGTCCCGTCTGCTCTGCTCCAAATGATCCTGTACTGCATTGTAGTTCCTTCTACATGTGCATGTGTTTGCATGTTCTTTTAAATCAAAAGAAGGCATATACAAGCTGCTCTGACTCACTGCTTCTCTTTTTACAGATGGTTGTATGTTTGGGTGTGTGTGTGTTTATGTATGTGTGTGAGACTGAAATTACAGGTTTGGTGTAGCACAGGAAAGCATGGCAGTCTGTAATCCTGTGATGACACCATGTTTTTCCATGTAGTAATGGCTGTTAACATGGCTCAAAGTACACGTTGTATAACGGTCCGACGATGTTAAAGACGTCGCACACAACCGCGCCGGCAGTGTATGACGGCTGCCTTATGCTAAGAGAGTCATGCAGAGGAATAGATTAAGGGATTACCATTCTGAGTTCCTGACTTGATGCTGTCTGGTGCACACCGCAGAGAAGCCTTTGTTTTAGAAAGTTCAGCTTTCATACTGAGGCGGGTAATTAGCGTGCAACGACTATGAAATTACCACCCCCTCCACCACCCTGCTACAACTTGAGGGATTTTCCCATGGCCAGGTGGCTCACTACTGGCTGCTGCATGGGAACCGTGAAGGAATTTCAATATGGTGTGCGGGAGGCACCACCGCTGACCACATTTGGTCACATAGATAGTATAACACAGCGTGGGTGGTAGGGGTTAATTTTTTTGGATCACAAAAAGGAACAATGGCTACAGCTGCATTACATCTTAAGTCTTCTTTTGCTCTGGTGTAGTCACCCCTCTCTGCATAATCATTACCACTCAATAATCACCACATTAGGTCCATTATTGCTCCTTAATTAAATGATACTGTATCATATGTCAATGGTCGTCTCAATGCTCCGCCCACCTGCCTTCTGACCGATAAAGACTTCTTGATGGCATAGGGAGACTAGACCGGCTCCGGTGAGAGTGGAACTGCGTTGAAGGAAAAATGACAAATTAGTGCTTCTATGATTCCAGGCATGTCCAGTTTTTCAGTTTGACCACTGGGAAAATGGATTTCCATGGAGGTTTCTTTTGAATAGGTCGCTCATTGTGCTCCAAAGTAAAACGCAGCACGTCTTTTCACCGCAGCCCTGCATCAGCAGTAGCCAGAGCCAGAGCCAGAGTATTTTAAACTATGATGAGAGGAGTAGTTGTAGTTAGGGTTGTTTTTTTTTCGTTTCACAATGTTTGGTTTTCTTGCATTATAATTGACTGCATTTCATTTAGAGTAAATGTTTCTCGTTATGCACCAACAAAGGCGTCTCTTGTCAAAAGCAGACAAGACATTTACTTCATGTAACAGAGACCTGACAGTCACTCACGAACAAAAGCTTGGTGGCCATGGATCAAAAACTTTGAGACAGTAGGAGCGCGCGC
The DNA here is from genome assembly GCA_009660295.1 of Lophius piscatorius. NCBI lineage: Eukaryota > Metazoa > Chordata > Actinopteri > Lophiiformes > Lophiidae > Lophius > Lophius piscatorius. The sequence goes on from VRLP01000286.1 coordinate 170,271, forward strand.
TGCTTGACCAGTTGGTCTGATAGAGAGAGAGAGAGATGGGCGAGGGAGGAAGAGAGAGACACAGAGATGTAAATCAACACCAATAATGACGGCTGTAATAAAACAATTTGTTTATTAATAATATCATTCTTTAATATCAATATTGATAATATCTGTAATGACTATGACAGGAACTATAGATAAAAGTATCTGTGGGCGTCGGCCACAATAGTAGCGAGAACCTCTGAGGTGAGAGAGCGCAAAGACTGGGCTAGAATTTAGCAACGTGCATTAATTGGTGTGAAGCTGTAGAGTGGAGAGGGGAGAAGAGATCAGCCCCCCCCCCGCTGTCTACACCTATAGTAGTTAAAGGGGGAGCAGCGTTAAACTGCCAAAACTGTAAGCCTGATTATAAAAGAGAGTTTTAGGACATGTTGGTTTGCGACCACAAAGTACTTTCATCATGAGGGGAGGGATTTCAAGCATCCCTTAAAGATAGAAACCCACACTGGAAAAATAAGGTCTCTTCTCTTATACTACTGCTTTTCAATTAGCAGCATGGATACATCAGACGTAGAGTCTTTGGGACAAAACCGATATTTGAGAATTGCAATTATCTAGCTTCTAATCTTTTTCTGACAGAATGTGTCTGATTTTATTTAGCAGCGTAACACAGGCAGAATGAGAAAGTCCCTGAAATTTGTTTTGTATGGGATCAAATCTATGTTGGACAACAGTTGCACTGATGAACACTGATATTTCAAAGACAGCTTATCTAGTATCTGCCGAACGATATCAGTCAAATACTGTGAAAAGCCCCTCCCCCAAAAATGATTAAAACTTTTACTGAAAAGAAAATACAATGTATCATATATATATATATATATATACATATATACATACATATATATCAATATACACTACAGAAAATATGGTGTAACCCAAACACTGGTGAGTGTGTGTCTGCTCTGTGAGCATTTGCAGGACTGTAAAGATCATTCTCAGCTGAGGATTGATTGTGAAATGCACTTTTCATGTACAGAACTGTGGGCACTGGTGTATAATCATTAACACATGCGCATGTGTGTGTATGTTTTAACTCATTTAGTAACGCCTGTTTTCACAAATGCTCCAAGGGACCTGACGGTGGAGTCTGGCCAGGACATCCAGATTCCCTGCAGCGCTCAGGGCCAGCCACAACCCGTCCTCACCTGGAACAAGGTAGGATGACAAAGCTCCAGGTGGCTGAGTGAGGGACCCTCATAATCACAGAGGTCATGGGGTCAAATACATAGAATAAGAGTTTTTAACATGTACCTCATGACACATCCTCTTTACTGTCATCAGCTCCGAGGACATCTCGCTTTTTTTTTTTTTTACATGCCTTTTTTCATTAGGCAACAAGTAAACACAATATCAGACAAAAGTTGAAAGGCCGTGTTCATTTTTTTTGAATGGTTCTGTATGTTGTTACATATAGAACTTAAATGTATGTGACAGAATTACCATTAGAAATCTTCATTTTATACAAGTTTCCGCCCTCTTTTCTCCAAATTATTACTTAACCGTCTGTGTACAGACACGTTGCAGTGAGAAGAGTTTGTAGAAGAGCATTTGACGGCAAACTGGACAAATAGAACACATGATGCCTCGCCTCACCGCTGATGAACGGGGGGATGTGCTTAAGTGACCTCGCATAATGCTGCGTTGTGGGGTTGTATCAGTGGCAGTTTCAGTCTTTGTTCCTGTACTTTCTCTTCGTGCTGGCGAGAACACAGAACCCAGTCTGACGTAGGTGTTGGCAAAGGGCATCAACATCTTAATTGTGCGGTTTGGCAATTCATGATACCCTGCATGCAAAATGATCCAGAATTGCCTTTTGGATGTGTTCATTCACCCAATGTGGGTCTCACAAAGAGGCTCGCTCAGACCTCAGACTTGATGGGAAAGAAAGAGATAACGAACCCAGTTATCTCTGTTGTATGTTTCTGGGAAGTATCTGTGTAATTAATGTCCCAAAGTCTTTTTGAAGTGAGTATTATCACTGTTGACACAGACCTGAGAGCTTTGAAATAATGACCTCCGCTTTGTTCGCTATCATCTCTGAGAGGCCCAGCAGGTGAGTTAAAATAAACTCAAAATAAGGCCAACCTTTTGAGCGTCTCTTATCATCATGCAACATGTCAGACAAGTCAAACAAATGTCATTTTATATTTGTGTCTGAACTCAAAACACTTTTGTATTGTAACGGCATTACATCATCGCTACCCTAATTGTTGGTGTACAGTTCTCATGGGGACTTGAGTCAGGTGGTTAGGCGGTACCTTTGCAGCCAGGGCTACAAGCAGTGTGTGTGTGTGTGTGTGTGTGCGTGACGAGGGATGGTGATGGAGACGAAGCAAAAAGACCACGAGAAAGCATAAGCCAAAGCAAAAAAGCAAATGTATCTGCTCATTTCCTGTGGCAAATAGAAAGATACTATAGAGCAACTTGGATTTAGTGATTCCTGGTGACAGTTGCGGTTTCTACAGGTACATGAAAGCAAACCTAACCCAAAATGCCTTCCTTTGCACCTACTTGCATTTAATTGCCAAAATGATGATAGAAATTTAAGTTCCATGTGTATTAAGTGTACATCCTTGACCCTCTACCTACCCCCAGAGGGATATTCATCTCAGTATGACATTCCGCTTTTTTGTTTATTCACGTCTTACAGCATCTTTGCAAACTAAAGAGCTCGATGGTCAACATAAAGTGTAACACGTAACGTGTTCCAAATGTCAGGGTTACACAGCTGGACACCGACCCCCACATGATGCCAGCTCCTAGGATAATAATCTTTTCTCCTTTACTCCCCTTCTGTCTCCAGGATGGTGTACAGGTGACAGAAAGCGGCAAGTTCCACATCAGTCCTGATGGTTATCTAGAGGTGAAGGACGCGGGCACTGCTGATGGCGGGCGCTACGAGTGCATCGCCCGCAACCCCATCGGCTACCAGGTTGCTAGCATGGTGCTTACAGTCACAGGTGAGGCAGGAAGCTCGTAACCCACAATACTTTCTCCCTCACTGGTTGATTCTCAGCAACTGCACCATTTTAATGAGCAAAGGGTCATTTACAAACCAGCTACGGACAAAAAATGGCAGATATGTTGCTTTGAACATTGGTTGATCTACAAGATGGCGGTGACATCCCGTGTCTTTAAAACAACAACAAGAAGTGGTAAAAGAAAGGGCCCTTTTGTTAATGTACTTATAGGAAATAAAAAGCAAAGTTGACAGAGAGTTTTGTCACTTTTCACTTCTTCATCGAATTTGTCGTATCCTGCTTGAATTATGGCTACAACAAGTTCTGGTGGTACTGATTCATGTCGTTTCATCTCTGAACTCTCTGAAAACATGCAGAAATACGGACAAAATAAACAGCAAGTACGGACGAAAGGCTTCACCAATATTCTTACGTGTCTTAAATGGCGAGGATAACTGAGCCTTTCAAATATGCACATATTGATGATACCCCAGAGCAGCCATGTTGCTTTTCCTCTCCTACATCTACTCTTACGTGGAAAGAAAACAAAACATTTTGTGGCAGAACTTTGTGGCAATACAGCTTCGCAGCGTTCTCGTAAGAAAGTGCAGTAAGAAATCTTAATCTGTTTTTAAGATTTAAACAGTATTTTTAAATCTTAAAAAAAAACAGCATTCAAAATTATTATTATTTTTTTATTATTATTTATTATTATTATTATTATTATTATTATTTATTAAACATGTAGATGAGTTCTGCAGGATAAAAAGAGTAAATCGTGTCTATTCAAATAAATTTGGGATCCAAGGATTCCAGAGAATTAGATAGTAAATAGCCTATGACCTATGACCTATGACCTGTATGGAGTAAATTTTTTTTGGTTCCTTTTTTTTATAAGAAAACAAAGCAAGTTCCCATCTTCCTCAGATCTTTAAGAGAAAGCTGTAACACTGTTTCACTGAGAAGCCCCAGAAATGTTTTGTGGATTAAGAAACTTGACTTTCCATCAACCCGACGGTGAGTAAGTCAGACTAAATGTTTCTTCTTTTGCGTAAATGGTTTCTTTCCTGTCCTCCTGCAGACCGTGAAGCATAATAATTATTAATAATTTCCACTTGCTGTCGCTCACACAGCCTTCCCATAACTGTTCCTTCAGCAGGCAACTTTTTTCTGCTGCAGCATGAGAACAGAGTACTGGACTGAATCAGTGCAGAACTCTGGCTGTGATGAATCCACATCACAGCCGCTTCCTCCGTTTGTCTGAATAAATACACCCAAGGGATACACAGAAGCACAAGCAGTAAATCATGATAAGTTGATGATGATGATGATGATGAATCTGTTTTTTGCTTTAAAATAAAAATCTGCATTTAGGTCCTTACTAACTTAATAATCATCTTAATTTAGCAGTAACAAATACATTCCTGGAGTATATGTCTATGCACAAACAGTAATTAGTGAATGCTCTATAGTGAAGTATCGAGCGTTCATTGAACTGGTGACATGTCTGGTGGACTCGTCCCGGTCCCTTTCTGCCAGCCGCAGCATTCCCGCAGATGTCATAATCTCACCAATGTTCTTTTTTTCTTTAGGGGTGAGTTAGTTTAACAAGGGTGTGGTCGTTTGGGATTAGTTGGATAAAGACATCATGACTAAATGTCTTAAATGTGTGTTTTCAGACTGCTCACAAAACTCAGGCGAGCGTGACCGAACCTCATGTGTGTGGAATTATAGCAAAACCTTCGTTTAACCAGCTTTTCCTTCCAAGAGTAAATTAGGAAAGAAATTATCGTTAGGGAAAGAGTTCTCAGCGCAAATGCAGACCCTAATTTAGTCACACTCTACTGCAACGCAATGAGATTCCAGTCAGTACTTCCAGTGCGTGTTATTGTTTTCCTGCTGAGATTTCTCTGGAAGACTACAGCGCTCTGCGGGCGATCCATAAACTATCTATGTACTCAGTTGTTGTTGGACTCTCATCATAATCGCACTGTTTGCAATGGCACACTAACAAGGAGGTGTCTGCCAGAAAAAGGCTTTCGCTCCAGCTTCTGGAGGGAAGATGAAGTTCAGTTCCTGACAGTTTCCGACTCATGTTGTACATACATGCACTACTGTATGGAAGCTCAGACGTGATTAGGTATAAATGTAGTAATAAAGTACTCACTCATCCTTTAACAGTCTACTATCATCTTAAACTTAGTTCTTGATATTCAAGATCTCAAAATGTCTGGGATTTTAGAAGGGCAGTAGTTAAATGTATCTGCAGCACAATTCATTTCAGCGTCTAGCGGACATAAAGGTCCTCTTTGTATGTGAAATAGGCCACGCACACTCGCCTAAACACTATAACTTCTGACAGGTGAAGTCAGAATAACTCTGATTTTCTCATAGTACCTGCCAGTGGGTGGGATATACTAGGCAGGAAGTGAGCATTTTGTCCCGAAGTTGATGTGCTGAAAGCAGGGAAAATAGGCAAGAGTAAGGATCTGAGAGACAAGGGCCAAATCCTGATGGCTAGGCAACTGGGTCAGGACTTCTACCAATAGAACTTCATGTTTTTTAGGGTGGTACTCTGCCGCAGTTGTTAATGACTGTGACCCACATTTTACATAGAAGAACAGTGTTTTTGATAACTGCTTTTAAAGGTCGAGGCAGGGAGAAGAAACTCTGTTAGCAGGCTCAACAATGGGCAAGAACTCAATGAGCGGTGGTTGGAGGATGAGAAATTGCTTGTCTGGCTGAAACCTTGCAATGATTCATGCGAGGCGCCGTGTGAACTTTGCCATAAAATATCCAATCTTTGTACAATGGGCTGGATACTGGATACACACATTATTTCCAGAAAGTAGTATGATTCTCATTGAGTATCCTACATTGCTGTTATTACCAGTGCTATTTTCACCCAATCTATAACTACTACTAACAAACTAGTTTTGCTAAATCACTCATTGCCACTGCCAGTGCTAGTTTGGCTTAAATCACTCGTAGATACTGGCAGTTCTAGTTTGGCTAAAACCCTTTCCCGCAACTAACCGTGCTAGCCTGGCTAAGTCTTTCTCTGCTAGAACCAGTGTTAGTTTGGCTAAATCCTCTGTGCTACGACCAGTGCTAGTTTGGCTACTTCCTTCAGAGTTAGTACCAGTGCTAGTTTGGCTAATCTTTTGCTGCTACTACCAGTCATAGTTTTGCTAAATCCTTATCTGCTAACACCAGTGCTAGTTTGGCTAAATCCTTTGTTGCTCCTAACAGTGCTAGTTTTGCTAGGTCCCTCCCTGCTATGACCAATGCTAGTTTGGCTATATCCTTCTCTGCTACTAACAGTGCTAGTTTGGCTTTGTCGTTGGCTGCTACTACCAGTAATAGTTTGGCTAAGTCCTTCTCTACTACTACCAGCGTGAGTTTTGCTCAGTCTTTCTCTGCTACTACCTACCACTGCTAGTTTTACTTAGTCCTTTCTTTCTACTACAGTAGTTTGGCTAAGTCTTTCACTGTAAATACCACTGCTATTTTGGTTAAGTTCTTCTCTGCCACTACTGGCGCCTGGTTTGGCGCTTAATCATTCAATGCTACTGCCAGTGCTAGCTTGGCTAAATCCTTCGCTGCTGCTACTAGTTCTAGTTTTTCACAGTGAGTACCAGTGCTAGTTGGGATAAGTCTTTCGGTTCTAATACCAGTGCCATTTTGGCTAAGTCTTTTGCTGCAACTACTAATATTAGTTTGGATAAATCATTCTTTGCTACCCCAAGTATCAATGTAACAAATTTAGATTGATTGTTACTGCCTCCTTCTCCTACAGAGCATTCAGATACAACAACAACAGCATAGATTACTTCTTCTTCCAGAACAAAGTTGAGAGCAGAAATACCGTTGGTGGCAAAACTCACACCCCTTAAACACCAACATAGACACAATATAATTACATCTATACATATATATGTATAGATATGTATGGATGATATATATATGTATAGATGTGTATATACAGATTACACATCTTGTAAGTCTTAATAGCCAATATTTTACCTTTGGTTCTAATAAGCCCGTCTGTTTGTCTGTCTGTCTCTGTGTGACATCAGTTCCTGCCGTCAGCAGGGAGGGGGACACCTTCGTGACCACGTCCATTGAGCAGGCCATCCGTAATGTGGACAGTGCTATTGAGTCTACAAGGAGACGCCTCTTTGATGGGTAATATTTGAGAATCCACTCACACACACAGATTTAAACACTCATGTGCCTCATATAGTTGTGAGAGAATGCCATGCTGGTTAAAATGGGTTAGGTGTGGGAAATAATTAAAACTAAAGATTACACCTCATATGCCCAACATATGTGAACTAACTAAATCTATCAGTGAAATGTGATTCAATTTACATCTCATAGAATACACACACACACACACACACACACACACACACACACACACACACACACACACACACACACACACACACACACACACACACACACTGACTCATATTATTCTAGCTAAGGTTGTCTTTCATTAAAATATCCAGGTAATATGGACTTCTTATCAGTTTAGTCCACAATAAGGTGGTTTAATCACAAAAATGTGGAGTCTTGTATTTACACCCGGGGTGTTCTAGGAGGTCAACCCCCCCCTCCCCCCCGCCGGTGTTTCAACACCTTCAATAACTAAATAAATAAATCAGATTCATTTCACAGCACAGGTCAGCCAGAAAATATTGCTCCATTTGCAAATTGTTTCATTGATATGATGTAATGTTTACAACAGTTGCATCTGATGCTCATGCAAACAATCCAACTTTGAATCCCACATAGGTGTTGTTTTTTTATTAATATAATAAATTATTGATTTTTTTTTTTTAAACTTTTAGGAATAGAGTTTAGAATTATTTTTATCATTAAATTGAATATTATCTTTGGACCTAGAGAAAGTGCTATTACTTCTCTGTAATTAAGCTTTTTTTTATTTTACACTCCCAAATCCCTAATAGTAATATTTTTTTAAAGCAATTTCCTTAAAATCATGAAAAAAAATCCCATAGAAAACTGCATTCTTCCCAACTTTGTGATGATGAAACTAAATAAATAGTATTCTTTTTCCTATTTTGTGAAAAGACAGACGGACTGACGGATTGGGTTAATATTCTACCAATTCAGACATTCTCATTTATTTATTTTTACATTTTATAGACACCTAACTTTAAGCTCACACATGCGCAATCACCCCAATCACATCCTTCCATCTCATTGGCTCACCATTTTTTACACAGAAGTTAATTCATCCCTGTTCTCTCAGAGGGAAAAGAAACAACGATCCCCATTATCCCTTCATGACTTCAATACAGAACTGTGAGGCGCAATAAAGGCGCAGCAGTCCCACCTTGAAGAGGCTGTGTAAACGGCGCTAATGACGGATTTCCCCTTTCTTTAGCTGGTCATTTTAGTCACAACAACCACAGTCTCAAACTTTTATTAGGTGATTTTAGCTTTTCAAAGACATTTAATGAGCTATACTTTCAAATCATATGAAATAGGATGTTGACTTACAAGGTGTAAGACATGAAAAAGTGTGACAACCATCAAACCTACAGCCAAACAATTGTATGTTCCAAATCTAATGTGACATTTTAATGGAGGTGAGAAATCAGCTGTTCTCTATCCAATCAAATTCCTGACGCAAATTGAACCGACGGGATCAATAATCTTAAACTTGTCATTATATCATATATATTAGTGCTTTTACATTTGATCAAACTGAAATATTTTGCCCTGCACAACGTCAGTCCAGAGTTGCAGCCTCATGGGACTCAAGTTAGAATCCAACCTCACATAATCTTCCCACATGACTTGGAGGGTCCAATCCTGAGCCTTCAAGAAGAGTTGAGCCATTCACAAGAACTGCTAGTCGTGCTGCTTTTTCATGTTCGGGAGCCCAGAGGTTTGCAGTTTCAGCATATCAGATCGCAGCACTCCAATTAGAAGTCACAACACACCAATTAGAAATGTTTCCTTAGAGTTTAGTATCAGCAGCTATTTAGTCGGTTACTCTGACAGCTGCCATCAATGTGTGTGACCACTGATTTTTATCAGTCTTGTCAATTTTCCCATCAACATAAACATTTTCACAATGTCGGTCCTTGTTTATCCACTGACTTTTCATTGCAGCCTAATGTCACAATCTTCTGTGGAGCTGTGTTCCATTCCAGCTTTAAAATGTTCTTAGCAGTTGTGTTTTTCTTGGCAGGCACACATGCGTGCAGAAAATACACACACAGAGAAGAGAGGTTCACACAGTGGTAACCTAAATTGAGACTAGGGGATTTCCAGCTCCTTTTAATTACACTCACAGATTAAGAGGCAGTCCTCCTCGCTTGACGGAACTACGGTCATGGTTTAGAAATCATTCTAGAAAGAGCAGTTAGTAACACTAACCATCTCCGCTACATCACACTGCCACATCCATGCCAGATTTGACTTTAAGTCTTGGTTAGCAGCAGGCATGAGCAATGATTTAAGAATATTTAGCATGATATAAATATTTATTTTAACTGTGTCTGGTTGTAATGTGGTGTGAATGCCAGCAGGTGGCAATAAAGTAGCTACAGGCTGTTCGCAACCACTTTTAACAAAAGAGGAAGAATATCCACTGGTAAATGAGTGCGATGCTAGAGCAACAGGAGAAACATGTAGCCGCCGTCAAATAGTTCTGTGTGGAAGTCAAAACTATTAGAGTAACATAGTAAACAGTTATAGAAAATAGTTAGGAGTGACTATCCGATAGTATTTTTATTAATAATAATACATTTTATTTATAGATAAAATGCGCTTTTCCATAAATGCTCAACGTCGCTTTACAGATACAGACTAAAATAACATGTTAAAATACGAGTTAAGATCCAACAAAAAATTCTAATAAAGGCACAGGCATTTCAAATCACAACAGATGATTAAACATTCATTAAACATTAAACTTTTTTTTTATTATTGAAATGAACCCACCCCTATTTAGCGCTGACTTTCTTCCTACAACTGTCGCATGGACGTCTTTGTTCGTCGGTGTCTCTTAAATAGTGGTGCCATGAACTCTGACCTTTATTGAGATGAGAGACACCTTCAGTTTATAGTTTTACTTGAATCTTTTTTCTCTCACTGAATGAGCCTGCACCGTGCTCCTGGAGGAATTTTGAAAGGGTAGTTGTTCCAAGCCTCCTCCATTTGCATATCATGTGTCTCACTGTGGTTCTGTAGAGTCCAGAGTCAGGGCTTTGTAATCCTTCCCAAACTGATGTGTTTCAATCACCTCCCTCCCTCCTCTTGTGGACTTTCCTTTGATTTTGGCTTATTGTCCTACTGGTGAGAGCAAGGAGCAAGGAGTAAGCTTCAAGCTTCCGAAAAAGGTCAATTAGATGGATGATGTGATTGAACAGGGCTGGCAGTAATAAAGTCTGGGTGTGTCGACTCCGGCCACAACCAGTTATTAATGCAGTTTGGATGTTTTTGGATTTAGTGTACTTACTTAAATATAGTAAGTGCAAATGTGTACGTACTGTATTTTGTGTTTAATCCTGTTACTTTTGGTTTTGCGTCACATTTCTGTTTGAAGCTCTGACTCACTATTAGTATAGACCAAACAAACACACACATATTGTATAAACGAAACAAGGGGGATCCAATACTTTTTGACAGAGCAGTATTGTACTGTTGTACCAGGATTCCAATAAAGAGTTTTGTAACCTAACACATTTCTGTCATTCAGTTTTAAACATGTGTTTGTGTTTTAATAACTTGGCGCACATGTGCATTTTTTCATAATTTAAGTTTGCCCGCAGAATTAGACCATTTTTCATATTGGAGTGTGGACCACCTGTGGGTCTGAAGCATGACTTAATAGTGTCCCACACCCTTTAGTCCTGCTCTGACTGTGTTTTCAAGGCAGCAGATAAAATAGCTGGTGGTGATATTCCCGAGATCTTCAAGAAGAACTGAAGGCGTCAGTCGCACAAACTCACGATGAAGAGTTCAAACTCATGACGCGAAGTGGCTTTGTTCAGAACGTGTCACAGAAGCTCTGAATGCTTTTCCTGCCCTCAAGCAAAAAAGAAAATAAAACTAAAATAATTATTATTATCTCATTAGAGCATGACATTTGAAGTCAATCTTTCCCTTGCTTTGTTTTACTGTGTCTTTGTTTTTACTGTTTGTCAGCACTTTTGTATTTTTCCACACATAACATCATCTTTATTGTTATTTCTCCTTCACCCTTACCCTAACCCCCATCCCCCCATCCCTCTATCCCTCATCCCTCCAGTCAGCCTCGTACCCCAGGAGAGTTGCTCGCTCTTTTCCGGTATCCACGTGACCCGTACACAGTGGAGCAGGCACGTGCCGGGGAAATCTTTGAGCAGACTCTACTGCTCATCCAGAACCACGTCAACCAGGGTCTCATGGTGGACACCAACGGCACCGGTGAGGCTAATAACAACAAGGCTAAATCACATGGTTTTAAGGATGCTCATCAGATTTGCTGTTTTAGTGATTAAATGAAGCAAGTTGTTAAGACGTTCACAAGGAAGTACAGGATTGGATTTTCCTTTCTGGTATTTCACAATTATGAGATCTGGGAAGCATGTAGAGAACGTCAGAGGTATGACAGGCAACACAGCTGGTATCAAACTTATACATTTCAGTTATTTGCCAAGCCATTATGCCCTCATGAAGCGATAAGGATACATCAACCACACACACTCTACCCTCTGACTGACACAATGCAGGAGACAGGTGAGACAGGTAGACAATTGAGGAGACAAAAGTGTGAAACAGTGAGAGACACAGAGGGGAGGAGGAGCATGATTGAAAACACAGAGACTACATTGAGATAGGAGGTATAAGGAAATGAGTAAAATTAAATCAGAGGGACTAAGTGGGTGAAACAGATCACAATCACAGGAAGTGTGAACCCACAAAATTACAGAGACACACTTAAAAAATAAAACAGGAAACCATTACAAAAACAAAACACCAAACCATGACTTTAAAGAACAGTTATCGTTGTATACGAAAATAAAAATATTTTAATGTAAAAAAGTCTAACACTGGTGATTTGTCCGAACCTTGTGTATAAATCCGTGACACCAAATCTTTTTTGATACAGAGCAAACCGGCCATGAATAATGAGCTGATATCTTCTACCGACCCCCTGCAGTTCAAAATCAGTTCAGATTGCTTCCTGAATAGTATCAATGCCTGACCTCACGATATGGATAATGTGTGTCCTCAAAGAAAGAGAGCCCCCTGTCCTGACAGGCAGCCTGAAGGTCTGTCTGGAGGCTCTGCAGCTGAAGAGAGCCAAGTCCTGCTGCTTCCTGTCAGGGTGTGAACAGCATTGGACGTCATGTGGGAGTCTGCTCTCTGATTTACTATTTTATTGCAGGGCGGAGCCTTTGGCACATCAGTGCTGTTAATTATGCTGTGTTCATGTCATGGAGTGTAACCACTTGAGCAGCTTAATGCTGGAGGAAATGACTAATTAATGTTCCAACATATCAAAGAGACCGAATAGACGGCACTCATTCAGATTTCTTTCAGTAACTGTGCAGTCTGCTGCACTAACACCGCACCAACACTGCTGCATTAGTAATAATAGAGACATTAAAAAATGATAGCAAGATGAATTTGGAGATTTGATCAATGACTTATCAATAATAATGCCACAAATATATGATGAGATAAGATAGAAGGTATCCCAGGTGTCAGATCTGCAGAACAATATATATTAAATGCTAATAAATATTAAATCAGACCCTAAACATGTTAAAACAAACATGTCTTATGTGATTGATGTTAAATTGTCAAATAGTAACTGATGAGTTGATTCTCAGTTACCCCCCCCTTTGAGTCTGGATACTGGTGGTGGTGTCCGGTGACTCTGCTGAGGCTGATGGGCCTGTGAGGACTGGGTGGAGATGGGTAGGTGGGCGGTGCACGGACCAGCGGCATAGAAGAACTAGATGAATAGATAGAGAGAGAGTCGTATTTAATGACAGCTTCTTTAGGTGATGGCTAACAACGCAGGCGTGACACAGTGATTTGACATATGAGGCTCCCTGGATGAGCCCAGCTGATATCAATTTATGCTCCTGACAGAGCATTCGTGAAAGGTGAAGATAATAAAGTGGTATGAGAAGTACTGAGGCCCGAGAATGCAAGAGGATAAAAAGACGATAGATTTCCATTTGCAGAAAAATGAAAATTTTAAATCCCTGTTGTTGTTATTGACAAGTTCATTGTAAAGCACTGCATTTCAAAATATTGGAATATGCAGACATACAAATTCAAGCAAAAAGAAAGTCGACTGTTGACTTAGATCGATCACAATCTAAGTCATAAAATCGTTGACCACAACAACTCTGGCCACAAGTCAAAAGTCACCGTTAGTTAAATCTAGGTCAAATTTGATCCATACGGTTCGATTTGAAGAGATTTGTCTTTTATGTATCGTATTATACTCTAATAGTTCCTATTTAAGGAAGGAAGGAAGAGCTTTTTCAGAAAAAACAATGTTTTTCGCATCATAAATTCGCACTTCATTTTTGGAGTTCAGTCAACGCATGGGATTGGGGACTTTTTGGTTTATATATCTTTGGTGTCGGGGACGAAGGCTTAATCCTAGTTAATAATCAAAGTCGGCTTTATTGCCATTTACATATTATGTGCTGAACATGACCTCACAGTCCCTTGGTATGTGCAAGATACAGTATGTCTATGGATGAATATGACAATAAAAATAATGTGGAATTTAGTATAATGTAAATAATTTATCAGGATACTAGCAACTGGATGATATGTATAAATGTAAATATGGACTGGTTTTATTGAAAATTGTGGTATTTTTACATAAAAAGAAGAGTTTCAGATGAGCTTTTGCATGGACATAGTGCTGAAGAAGCTTAATCACTTTAAAATACAGACTTGGACTCTTGTGATTTCCATCATCTGTTCAGTGTTTACATCTGTATGGCTCTTGTTAGGGAATATTTAAAGAGGCTGCTGCCTCGGGGACCTACATGCCAATATCAGCATTGTAATCCAATTACTTCTCTGAGTTGCACTGAACTACAAATCAGTAGACACACACTCTTAAATAACATGAATATACATTCTGCACACATTTATTGGTTATCTTAGTAATATTAGGTCGGACAAATGTTATTTTCATTGGGCATAAGCGGCTACAGCCAATAGATTAATGGTAATGTCATTTTCTGGTGGAATATGCTCAACATTCCTCAAGTCTCGCTTTGGATGCTGAGAGAAGCTCTCGTCCAGTTTCTTAAGCAAAGTCTCATGCAGCCAGTAATTCAATTCTCAACCAGCCCATGAATTACTATGTTATTGTGAGCTATGCTTGGCTGTGGACAGGCCTCTCCATCTGTATGCCATTTTCTCTTAAGCGTTACCCGAGGCGTAGAGATGCAATCATGGAGCAGTTGACGAGTAGCCTGTAAACAGTTTTATTATTCCAGTGTCGCACTGCACAACACTTCACCTCCGATCAGCGTTGAACGCCGCACAGATTTGAAGGTTTGTGTTGGCATTGAGGTTTCCACATGTGTGGAGACTGGAGGAGCACACTATAGGTCCAACCGGATGTTTTCTTTCCATTTGTCCGTTTGCGTTCACCTGTGCATGCAGACAGACGGAAAACTGGAGCACCCTGTATTTGACCTTACTCTGCATCAAAGGACATCGGCATGGAAGAACTAGATGAATAGATACTAGATGAATAGATAGACACTTGTCGTGTCTAGAGGAATGATTTCTCAGCTCCGTAACTTTACCCCCTGACTGGCTTGGTATGACAGTAACATGGTAGCCCTTTCCTGTCCTTTCAGTCCCTTGGCGAAAGGACAGGACGTTTTTGCTGATTTTGGAGAGTTTGGTGATTCAGATCAAATGGAACAACACCAAGAGTAAAAGCTGAACATGATGAAGAAGAAGAACGTGAAGTGAAAAGTCTCTGTCCAAACACTGATATATATCAATTGGTCTCAGTGGTGGTAAAATCCACTTTCTCCGCTTTTATTGACGAGATACATGATCACTTATTTCCCATCACAATTTTTGTTGTCGTTGTCGAAAAGTTTGGCTCTTTAATGCCATCTTGTGGACGCACTGATGACACTTAGAGCATACTTGGAAGTATGTAGTGTTTTACAAATACAATTTTTTCTTCTCGCCCAATGTCAGCTGGGATGGGCTCCAACGAACCTGAACAGCATAAGCTGTTATGGAGAATAAAAGAATGAATGTTTGAGACTATTTTTGTACATATACGGAGAGTCAATTCCCCTTAAGTCTCGGTGATGCTCCATTTATCTATAAAGAGCATTGGGGCATTTACCTGTTTCCTGAAATTTAAAGGCTTCAGGCAATTTGGGACCAGAACAGCGGAAGCTTTCTGACATTTGGCCGAGGGGCTACATGGCTATTATTGTCATTTCCAGCTAATCAGAAGCACTGTTCGCCTCAGTGGCCTAACAATGTAGACTGGTGACCGGTCTTCAGTCACTGTAAGGCCATCAGTGTGTGTGTGTGTGTGTGTGTGTAGTTTGTTCGTTTATGTGTGGGAGTGTAGTTTGAATTGTTTGTTCTGCATCATTGCTCTAGTGGTCTATTAGGCCTGTAGATACATAAGGATCAAAAGGTTGTTATCCTTTCACTTTTCGCTTCTTAGTCATTTCCATAGAGTGAAAAACGCTTCATCAAGACAATATCTAGTCAGAGTCCTAGGTGTTTAAGTTTCCCTTTTTGAATGCTGAACTCAGATCGAGGGGTTAATCATCAAAAATAGAAGACTAATAATGTCCAAAAAAGGAATTGCACATTGTCAAAAGGGAGACATTCAGATGTAGGTCAGTGTTGTGGACCGGACTGTTCTAGAGGCCGAGTGTTTTCATTACTTCTGCCAACAGCCAAGTGTTCATTGTTGCGCAGACGCTTAAGCAAGCGAACAGAGATAGTTCTGCTAGTCAGCAGAAACAACTGGGCTGTTTATATTGTATCTCAGTTTCATCTGGGGGACCAACACAACAGTCCCCCCATTCTCCTCCGAGTTCACTAGCCCACACGCCAGTACCAGGTGATGCCATCCAGACAGGAAGTCTCACCTAACCCTCACTTTGGTTTGCCGCACACTTAACACTTGTTCTCATGCACAAGCCTAACACCACATCTCTCTCACACACACACACCCACACACACATCGATCTGCTGCACATTGAAGTTTTAACAGAGCAGCTCTCAAATATCAAAGCAAGTCTGGGCAGGTTAGTGAATAACTGCTGCCTGTGGCCTCAGGACAGGTTGTTCTTTCCACTCTCCTGCAGCAGTGAATGTCTCTTTTATAACAAAATATTTGACACAAGCATGTGAAGCACATTAATAGACACACGTTGCTGTTTATCCTGATTGATGGTTTTGGTGATGAGGTATTTTAAACATTCCCAAATGACTCTTAATAAACGTTTTTGCATGTGTTTGATTTATCTTGCATTCCCACAGCCTTTCGTTACAATGACCTGGTCTCCCCTCACTTTCTGGAGGTGATCGCCAACCTGTCCGGCTGCACGGCTCACCGCCGCTTCAACAACTGCTCTGACATTTGCTTCCACCAGAAGTACCGCAGCCACGATGGAACGTGTAACAACCTGCAGCACCCAATGTGGGGCGCTTCTCTCACTGCTTTTGAACGACTCCTGAAGTCGGTCTACGATAACGGCTTCAACCTGCCAAGAGGTGCTAATGAGCGCCCGCATAACGGATACAAGTTGCCCCTGCCCAGGTTGGTGTCCACCACCATGATTGGAACAGAGACCATTACACCTGATGACCGCTACACTCACATGCTGATGCAGTGGGGTCAGTTCCTAGACCACGACTTGGACTCAACAGTGGCGGCCCTCAGCCAGTCACGTTTCTCTGACGGCCAGCTGTGCACTCTGGTCTGCACTAATGACCCACCATGTTTCCCAATCCAGTTTCCCCCCAATGACCAGCGGAAGCTGCGAAGTGGCGCCCGCTGCATGTTCTTCGTACGATCTAGCCCCGTGTGCGGCAGCGGGATGACCTCTCTGCTCATGAACAGTGTTTATCCCAGAGAGCAAATCAACCAGCTGACCTCCTACATCGACGCCTCAAATGTCTACGGCAGCTCACGGCATGAATCGGAGGAGGTCCGGGATTTGGCCAGCCAGAGGGGGTTGCTCCAGCAAGGAATCATCCAGCGCACAGGGAAGCCACTTCTGCCATTTGCAACCGGACCACCGACTGAGTGCATGAGGGATGAAAACGAGAGTCCAATTCCGTGTTTCTTGGCTGGAGATCACCGAGCCAACGAGCAGCTCGGTCTGACTGCAATGCACACAATATGGTTCAGGGAACACAACCGAATAGCTACAGAGCTTCTGAGGCTGAATCCGCACTGGGACGGGGACACCATCTACCACGAGGCCAGGAAGATAGTGGGGGCTCAGATGCAGCACATCACCTACAGCCACTGGTTACCAAAGGTAACACCGGTCGGACTCAGTCTGATGTTTCTTGTCTTGAAGCTGATTTTTAACCTCATTAATGAAGATGCTGATAAGTTGAATGACTCTCACAATTGTTCTTCTCATCTCATAGATCCTCGGCGAGGCAGGCATGAAGATGATGGGCTCATACTCTAGTTACAACCCCAATATTAACGGAGGTATCCTCAACGCTTTCGCCACTGCTGCGTTCCGGTTTGGTCATACCCTCATCAACCCAATCTTGTACAGGTTGGATGAGGACTTCCAGCCCATCCCTCAGGGACACATCTCCCTGCACCGAGCCTTCTTCTCACCGTTCCGTATCGTGAATGAGGGAGGCATCGACCCATTGATCCGCGGGCTATTTGGAGTTGCTGGAAAAATGCGGGTTTCCACTGAGCTTCTGAACACAGAGCTTACAGAGAGGCTTTTCTCCATGGCCCACGCTGTGGCTCTGGACCTTGCTGCCATGAACATCCAGAGAGGAAGGGATCATGGCATTCCCCCCTACAACGACTACAGGACCTTCTGCAACCTGACCTCAGCGCAGGCATTTGACG
Source organism: Lophius piscatorius (assembly GCA_009660295.1). Lineage (NCBI taxonomy): Eukaryota > Metazoa > Chordata > Actinopteri > Lophiiformes > Lophiidae > Lophius > Lophius piscatorius. The sequence continues at coordinate 188,394 of VRLP01000286.1, forward strand.
ACTTGAGGAATGAAATTAAGAATCCAACTGTGAGAGAGAAAATTCAGAGGTGAGTAAAGGCAGGAGTTGTCACCATACCCTGCACCATTAAAGGTGCTGACAGAATTACAGCAATATTACTCAGTTTGGCTTCAGCTGAAATCGATTTGCCAAATGTATATACTTTCTTGAGAGGGAGACTGAGACTAAGTCACCACTGGAAGTAAGACTTCACCTTAAAAACTCCATTCAGTGTGTGTTTGATAGATTTGTGATTTGTTAGGTGGGTCCCCTGGGGGGTCCAACTCTACATGAATGATACTTAAACTAAACGAAAACTTCTTCATCACCATCTCCATTATTTCGCTCGCTGAAGAAGTTGTTGTTTCAGATTACCAAACAGTTTTTATTGTCCTGCATAACATTAGCATTTAAATTAGTTTTAGTCAAGACTCGACACACAGTCACTTTCCCTTACCAACATCCTATAATATAACATGAAGTCCATGTAGCACATGAATGGCTCACTACATATGCTCTACAGTGCATAGAACTACCCCGACATGCTTCCACCTTCTAGTGCTTGGTAGCAATGGTCCTTAAAACAGATGTGTATTTATTTACTTTGTGCTCAAGCCTGCTGTATTCTCATGATGATTATTATCCCCCTCCACAAACAAAGTTAACGGGGGATACAAGAATAGGTTCCATCTGTCCCGTGTGTCAGTTAAGTTTGCTTTTCAACACCAAAGTACTGAAAATGTGCCTTTCTAATATTGTTCTTTTTATTTTTCTATTTCCCATGGTATTTTTTTTAGAGGTGCACCGATCAATCGGCCCCAGGAGGCCAAGTTTGATCAAATCTGCAATCGACGGAGTAGAAAAATTGTATTTAAACATGTCACATGGACTGGAGATGTACCTTTTGTACTTACTTTGATGTCATCTTAATTTTAACAATTGGACTGTATTTATCTACTTCAGATATGCGATTATGCGGTTTCAGAATAATGCGAACGTTTTTCGTGATCATTTGTTCTGTTTTGCAGGCTGTATGGATCTCCCCTGAACATCGATCTCTTCCCTGCACTGATGGCAGAAGACCTGGTGCCCGGCAGTAGAGTGGGGCCCACCCTCATGTGCTTGCTAGCAGCTCAGTTCAAACGTCTGCGGGATGGGGACAGGTACGTCTCTCCTCAGCATTAACAAAGAAAAAACTAAGTTCAAAGTTTAATGCTTCTCCCTGAGATCACAGGGATCAGACATTTCACTAGTCATAGGTAAGAGGATAACACATTAGGATATGTTTTGAGCTCATCCTCTTAAAGGGACAGTACACCACAAAATTTTATTTTTTTCCCCTCTTTCCTTTCCTGTAATCCTATTTGCCCCTCTAGGTTGTTTTGGCCTGAGTTGCACATTTGTTGATATACTGGCCATGGAGGTGTATGTGTTCTTTGCACATTCACCAAATAGTACCAAAACATACAAAGGAAAGCTCATCAGCAATGTGTCTTCATCAAATCTGAGATAATCCACAGACCTTTTTTTGAAAAGCTTCATAGATAAACCTCTGTTCTCCCTCTGGGCTTTACCTGCCAGCTGTGTCACTGTGCTAAGTAAACATGCAACTACTCATGGATGACAGGCTAGCTAATCTAAACTAGTCTAATCCAACCTTGAAAGCCCTGCCAAGGGTTTAATCATTATCATAAAATGATGTTTCAAATCCATGGCTGGCCCACAAAGTTACAATAAACCAGGCGACTAATTACACACATTCATTTATTCATGGACTGCAGGAGAAAGTCTTCTTCACTTTCCATGACACAGTTGATATTGGAGACCAGCAGCCCGTCGGGGCCTAACATACGAAAAACTACAGTTTGAGAAAATCTATCTAGCAATCTGCAACTAAAACGAGATCTGATCCGGCTCTGCAGAAACTTCAGACGGTTAAAATGTTGTTTTTTTCTATTTCTTTCTTATATTTTCTCCTTCACTTTTCATAGAGTAAAAATGTGTTTGAAAAACAGCCCCTGAGCAACCACGATAAACCAAACATGTATATTCCATAAAAACAGAATAGAGGGTGTCAATCTTAAAGTGGTACGGTTATTTCCTTGATAGGTGCTAGAGAGGAGTTCAAAACCTTTTCACATTTATAAGACCTTCTTCTTCTCATGAAGTTTATTAGTTGTTGGCAGACGCTGATTGGTGAACGACTGCCTTCAACTGGTTTGGAGTGTGAGTCTGGATGACTGGAACTTTACTTATAAATAGATGGGCCCTGCAGGTATCTTCAAACAGGGTGTGACACGTTCCTACACATCTAACACACAATATGCACTCCTGCAGCTTTCACCGGCAATAAAATGAACACACAAACAAATTGCACGTTTGACAGTAACGAGTCCAGCTCTGCTTCAGGCGTCACGTAATACTGCACTGAGTAATGCAGTAATTGTCAGATCCTTCTAACGCACAAGGCTAACGTCTGCAGACGATGTCAGGCGTCTGTGGTCCTATTATTTCAAGTGTTTCCCACACAGCTGGCTTTCTCAGCCCCTGTCAGCGTATCTAATTTACGCAGAAGATACTGATGCACAAAGATCCTGATGCAAGTAAATCAAGCAAACGACTACAGTCAAGAGGGGACGCCCAGAAGGCTCGTCTCATTTTCCACTGATTATTGCACAACAGCAATAATTTTGGGAATGGGAAAGCGCTGCTTTATCACACCATTGGTTTGTGTAGAGCCAGAGTTTCCCTGGTTTCTCCTGTTGACCAGACGTAGTCCACCTGCTGGCATGAAGAACTATTTCCTCTCACACAGGCGCAGGAATTACGTCGGCTGTAGTCCTTGGCGTCGTGTTCCGCTGTGATTTTTTTTTGGCTCCCTCGCGGGCGATGTGATGCAACACAAGAGTTGGTGTTTGTCAACGCTCTCTCTGTGGTCGGTCGGTGCGATGTGTTTTGGTTTTTATATCCCACATGGTCACGAGCATTAGTCATCCATTAATAGACGCGCGCTCTCTTTTCTGCTCAGTGATGGAGGAAAATGGTTCCTAGATGAAACGGCTCACAACAAGGATTAGTCTGAATTATGGATTATTAATATTTTGAGTAACTGGGTCATGATTTACGGAGAAGACATACTTCTCTTGAGTATCTGTTTTCATTACATCAGCGACCTCTCCACAGATGCTATCTCCAATGAGATATTACTTATGTTTTTATTCTGGGGTGACCTGTGGCTTAAAATAATGGTTCTGACATGCAGTAATTCTTATAGGAATCCTGTAGAATTAAAGCCATACAGCATCTTCATCATCATGTGGAAGTATCAGAGGTGTAAGAAGAAGTATTTTCATTTTTGTGTCATTCAGCCTACCCTCTTCTGTCTGTCTTGTTCAGGTTCTGGTATGAGAATCCCGGCGTGTTCACACCGGCCCAACTGACCCAGTTGAGGCAAACCTCTCTGACGCGGGTGCTGTGTGACAATGGCGACAACATCACACGTATCCAGCAGGATGTCTTCAGGGTGGCCGAGTTGCCCCACGGTTACGGCAGCTGTGATGACGTCCCTCAGATGGACCTGCGCATGTGGCAGGACTGCTGCGAAGGTGAGTACACACAGATGCCTTACATATCATATGTCCATTATTATATAGAGTTATTATAAAGAGTCCGGTAGCACTGAGGCGCTGAGTTGACTCACAGGAAGAAGATTCTGGGTGCAAGAATAAAATCTTTTTTAAGACGAATAGTAATAAATGGGCCACATTCCACTGTCTGGAATTGTGTCTGCAGTCAGTTGTTGCTTCATGAGAAAATCACAGTCATGTGTGTGAATGAGTGATTGAATGATGTAGGTTACAGCAAGCAAGCCAGTAAATGAATGGAAAGAGAATCTTTCAGCCATGCCTAGAACAACTCACATCTAGAAAGACCGACTTGTCATGACCAAACTCTTGAGGCGGGACAAAAAATAGTTGTTACAATGTTTTGAAGAGAAAAGGGTATGAATTTAACTGGTGTGGATACATCAGTCACTATGATACAAATAATAAAACACTTCTTGTTACGTAATTTAGTGCATTGACCATCAATGTGTGGAAAGATTTGTTAGTTTGGATAAGCCCTTCGCTGCTGAAACGAGTGATGTCAGCCTTGTTTCAATGTTTTAATCAAGGATCCAGAGAAGCTGTCAATAAGAAAGGAACAAAGGGGAGGTGGCCTCCAGTATTCTGGACACACCCTTAATATGGAGCGCCCTAAGACTGGTCCAGTCAGTAATGGACTTTTTGGTTCCTTTTTGCAAACATAAAAAATTGGGCCACACAGAGTAAAACAAGAACAAAGGCTATCCCACTCTTATAAAAGATTGAGAGCCATTAGGGGAAAATAAGTTGCTCCTCAGAATTAACACAGTTCGCAGTAAAACCCAACACATCAGAGTTTGTGTGTCTCAAATACTTTCTTTAAGATGTTAGTGGTTAAGTGTTACAGAGGAATTTCAGACATGTTTCTAGCCAAGGTTACCAGCTGTAGTTTGGCTTACTACAACAGCTCCAATCCAACAGCTCCAATCCAATATTGTACCGTGGGTGCTGCAAGTAGTCCCCAGACGCCACTCACGCGCATCAATGACATCACACATGTAATCTCACCCACTCAGAAATCAAAAATATCCACTGTGGAACTGACCCGGTCTACAGCCACAGGCAAAATTAACTGAAGTTATGGCAAATAAGACTTAGTTACAGTGTTTACTGGAGTATATACAGTTTGTGCATTTATTTTCTAAATGGTGTATAAGCTCATTATATTTGTACTTAGTAAATGTACAGACACCATGAAATAAGGGATGGATTAAATCTGCATTTAATATCAAAATATTCATTATTGCATTGAACTATTCTTTTTTGATGTGGAAATTTCATAAAAATAGATTTAATATGCTTTTCATTATAAAATATATCATGATTTGTTAGTTTTGGTGTAGGTTCAATTCCGTAAAACTTAAGGTAAACTGAAATGAGTGGGCCTCATCAGTGGGTTGTCTTTGGAGAGCAAGCGCCGATACCCAGGGAACAAAACAATATATACAATTAGCCAACATGGGGCCTCTTAATAATTTCTCCTTTCATCTCAGTTTCTGACCCCAATGCTCCCCCGGACTGAACGTAATGTACGGGAGGAGAGCTAAAATAATAAACAGAGAATATCCTGCCAGCAACAGGGGGGGAGGAAGGGCTGAGGCGCTGCCTGTCAATAAACCTGTCATTGCCAGATCCACAGTTATGTTTGGATAAATTAAAAGAGAGGAGTGTAAGAGCATAACTCTGTGTGTGTGTGTGTGTGTGTGTGTGTGTGTGTGTGTGTGTGTGTGCGTGTGCGTGTGTGTGTGTGTGTGCTCATGAATGTCTGTCAGCATGAGATAGGAAGTTTTGTTGTGTTTACATAGTCCTCCTTCACAGACTGGTGTCTGGTGAATCAAAGCCTCTGTGAAGCTGAGCTGCTGTAAATGTCTATGATGAAGGTGAAGCCCTAATAACTGCAGAGTCTGGTGACAGCCTTCTGGTGTTTTTCTGTTTGGGATTGTCTTTGCCATTGCTCACCTTTCCTAAAGTGAGCGGAGATCTGTGTTAGTGTTAGTCTCTCTGATTCCCTCTGATGTGGGTTTAAGGATGGCTGCCTGAGAGTGAAGAAGTAGACTCGCACAATAAGGTGGAATCTTAAGAGAGGCAGAAAGAAAGAAGCATCTGCTGTCCTTTTTTTTATGTGCTGTTGATCTTTGTGGTGTCCATCAATACAGAACTTTCATCAAATCAATATGAGGAATTGGATCAAGGATTCTTTATTGGCATTCTACTCATGTGAATACATGAAAAAGAACAACAGTATTTCAGTATTCAGGTCCTAGCAATGGTGTTATTTCCCCCTGATTAAACCCCTCAAATTTAATGTGGCTCATTAATAATCTCAAACAGTACATATTGACTGAACCCAACTATTTATCTGAAGTCAGCAATATGCTCTAAGATCAGATCCCATAGTGACTAATTAATAAAGATCAATGAAAGTCTCTAGTTTTTCTGAGCTCAGATAAGAAAGAAGACAGATTTCCACGTGTCAATCCATGTAGGCTAAATTTAGACACAATTGGACTTATGGTTGGGTAGTTATGGAGGAGAAACTGCGTTTTCCACAAGAAGTTCCCGAAAATTGAGTAAAATATGAGCGATTATAGAGAAATAGTATATGAACAAGGTTGATCTCATTGAGTCTATTCACATGCACCAAATCCTCAATAAATTGGGGCATTTGTGGCCTAAAAACAGCGAAAGTAATGCTCCTGCTAGTGCTGGAAATATGCAACTTTTTCGCATATTTCATTAAAAAAATCTTCCTCGCTCAAAGCTATGTGGGTATGAAGTTGGAAAATGATCCATGACAAAGTTTTTGAGTAAAAGCATTAACACGAAGATGTTAATGCGGATGTTGCAGCTTTGAAGATTCCATAATGTCCCCTTTTCAGGGATATTAAAAAGAGTCAATATATGAATATGCAATTAACAATAAATTTCAAATTCAAATCAGAAGAGAGGTCTAAGGACGCATCTTTGGGGGGAACCAGTGTTTAGGGTAATGGAGGAGGATGTGATGTTGTGGATGTGGAGAATTGTCTCAGGGAGTGTTCCTCACACAGTGACTATTATTTGTAATGGAGGTGTCACCAAACCTGCATGGCTCCAGGAGTGTCTTTCAGATTGCTGATGGTGAGGTCAGCATTGCCAAGTTTGGTTCTGGTGTTGCCCTCAGTGAGTCAAGAGTTAAATTCCAGCACGTGTCTACATCCGTACGAGTGACTCCTCATCTTGCCAAACTGTTTGAGATCTGCTGTGTTTGCAGGATTGTGTAAGAAACATGCAACTATTTTATATCACCTGGCTGAAGCACAAAGAAAGCCGCCGCCGCGGAGAGTCCCTCCGTACGTGTGCATCATTGCAGTGGCTATTAAACATGATACATCAAAAAGGTTTTCTTCCTTGGAAAGACAGTTCATCACTTTAATCGGTGCACTCAACTTTGGTTTTGCTCTAAATTTCCATCCCAATGCTGGAGGATGTTAATTAATTTCCCACGAAATCTGTCAGTAGTTACAGGAAGTAACTAGTGCCAAACTTGCACTAAAACGTTTTTATGTGTTTGATTAATCGGGACTATTAACGCTGAGAGCTCTGATAAATATTATGCAGAAGCTGTATTAGCAGAGAGAAATGATTTACCTTATTCCATTCCTGTCATTGATCAGTGAGCTCTGCATTGCTGCCATTTTATCAAATCAAATCAGTTCTATTTGTGTCACCAAATCACAACAAAAGTTATCTCAGGTCGCTCCATAGTCTACAAAGAATCTATAAACAGATATACTGATGAAAAGGTTTCTTCTCTTGTCACTGTCACTGAGCCACGGCGTGCTTGTGTCTTGTGTTTGCCCCCAACAGACTGCAGAACCAAGGGTCAGTTCAACGCCCTGTCGTACCACTTCAGAGGACGGCGTTCCGCCGAGCACAGCTACAGAGAGGACGTACCTGCAGGCAGCAGCCAGGAGAGCAGGTGAGAGGGTGACTCGTGTCTTCCCCATGGCAACGTTACTCTGTGTCCAGCAGAGAAACCACCCTTTACATTATATTTATTTTCTTAATGCTAGAGCTTTCCTTTCAAAGTCCTTTGATGCACTGACTGGCCGTAACATTATAACCACTGGCATTTTTGAAACGAGGTCATTTTGAAAACGCACACTACCAACCACCGCGCTGCCACGCATACAACAGTGTTTTCAACCATTTTTTCTTTTATTAGTGCACATGAGGATAGTCTGATGTTGTCTTTTGAACCGGGAACCTTTTCAAAAAAGCGAATCTGCTGTCTTGTCATGAGGCCTACATCTGCATTGAATACAATGTGAAGACTTGTCATGGAAGTTGTTTAGATATATATGCTTCATGCAAGAAAGAAAAAAAGTATTTTGATTTGGTTGAATTTGCCGTAGTAAAGTAGCTACATTCCACTGTCTGCATGTGTTTCTGCAGTCAGTTGTTGCTTCATGAGCCACCAGTGTTGAGAAAATGTGACGGTCACGCGTGTGAATGAGTGATTGAATGATGCAGGTTACAGCAAGCAAGCGAGTAAGTGAATGGAAAATGAACCTCTTATTCATGCCTACAATAACTCACATTCACAAGGACTGACTTGCCATCATCCAACTCTTGAGCCATGACCAAAAAAAAGGGCATGAATTTATGACAGGTGTGAACACAAGTCGACTAAAGAGAAGTGATCAGTCTAGAAATGGGTCCTAATATTACTCCCGTCTTTCCAGCCACACAGAGGAAGCTGGAGACAGATTAATAAATGTTACCGCGACCTCCAGAAGAACCGAACCCTCCATCAACGACTTCCAGGACTTTGTCTCTGACATGCAGAAGACCATCACAAGTTTACGAAAACAGGTGAGCTCACACAGAGATTCATCTCTGTAGGTTTGGTGTTCTGCTCTATCTCCTCGGTTGATGATCTTCTCCACTTATTTCTTTGTAATCTCAATTCATCAAAATGTTTTGTGTGTTTTGTGTGTGTTAGGAGCCGGGCCACTAACACAGTCTCTGACACAACTATCCTACTGTGCTGCTTTTGTCCCTCATGTTCAAATGCTATTCATCATGAACCGTGTCTCGTCTGTCAGTCATGTTTTTAGGAACTTCGCCCTTTTCTTTTTTTAATTTCCATGATTTCTAGTTGAATTCAGGCTCATTCTGAAAACAGGATTTCTCTAACTTAGACTCATTGTGGTTGTTGGTTTTGTTTTTTAATGACTCCTTTAAATGCAGCCCACGAATGGAACCCTCTTCTCCTTCGTCTAGCATACTGGGCGTGAGGAGTTGTTACATCCCCGTCTGCTCTAGAGTATGAGGTTAACCTGTATTTGTTGGTTATACAAATTAAATTGTTTACCTAAGTTAATAACTACTTAACAACTTAAAGACCCTCTAAAAGAAGGCTGTTCCGTAACAGAAGCAGAAAACAAGGTGAAATCCGAATACACAACCAACAACAAAATAAATGGTCACCCTTTCTTCTAGAAAGTAAACTATAAGCACAAAAGCACCTGTCTCACCACACAGCATCAACGCTGTCACCTGACCCACTGGCCCCCTTCGATAGCCACTAGTGTGGGGCCAGTGGGTCAGGTGACCAGTCAGTCTCTGCGGCAGATGAAGTTAAAATAATAGGAAACAAACACACACAAACAATAAGGTTTAAGGCTCCATTTCTGTTTCTATTATTACAGTTCTACCACGACCTCCACTACAGCGACTTCAAACACATTTTACTGCAACTTTATTACTGCTGCCAAGTTAGCTTTTACTACAACTGACCAAAAACTAATCAATTTGAGCGGACAAAAAAACAATCTGCAGCTGGTTTGTGAGGAGTCATCCTCTGCACAACGAGCACATGCACGACCACCTGAGCCAATCCCACTCCCATTCTGACGCACTTCTATCCGAACCACCATTTATGCTGGCCTTCACTCCACTCACACATCACTGAGCCAACACTCTGTCGCCGGTCCACCATTTGGTCATCCTTTGACTGTTTTGGTAGGTGCTAACCACTGCAGACCAGGAAGGACCCAACAAGACCTGCATCTTGGAGTTGGTCTGACCCAGTGATCTAACCATCGTCACCACTGTTGAAGTTGTTCCTTATTCTTGCAACTTTTCCCTGCTTGTTAAACACCAACCTCAAAACCCAAATGTCGACGTGCTTCCTATGATGACACCTCCGCACTGACAGATGCCATTTAAATGAGATAATCGGTATTTCTCGGCCTTCACCTGTCCGTGTTTACATTATTATGGCTGATAGGTGTAAGAGGCCAAGAATAAATAAAGGTTCTTTCTGTGATTTCTTGCAAATATACATATAAATCATGTATGGTTAGGACTGATGATCGATAATCCTGATCTCCTGGTAGGAGCTCTGATTGTTTCTGAAGAATCTTGAGTGTGAAAACGCCTCTCTCTCTCTCCCTCTCCCTCTCTCTCTACCTGGCTCTTTCCCTCTCCCTCTCTGCCTCCCTCTCTCTCCCTCTCTCTCTCTCTCTCTCTCACTCTCTGTGAGCTCAGTTGAGTAAATAAGACTTGTTTCCTGATTGAACGCTGCTCTCTGGCTGTGTCCTCTATCTGAGGTATTGGAAAATTAACATCAGCGTTTAGGCAACATAACAGTGTGTTGTGTTGTTTTAGGAATCTTACACTCCCCCCCTCCAGAATTTCAGAATTTGAATCACACTGATACGAACACGGCCGTAATCAATGCAGCGTCTGTTTTAAAGGGTGCTGGATTTTGGTGTTTATAATAAAGAATGCGTTTCAGATGTTGGTTGTTTATAAAGAATGTGGTTTTAATCAGCGTGGCAGTGTCTGTGTGTTGCGCAGGAGAGAGAGACATGTGGCAGAATCAACGTCTCTCAGTAAATAAATGCTGGCCTATCTTTGCAGATTAAAAGACTGGAGACCCGTCTGAGCAAGACCGACTGTACCGATCAGGAAGGACGGGAGCGAAGAGATGGCGATCGATGGAAAAAGGACTCCTGCACTATATGTGAATGCAGGGTATGTTTCGCATAGACGTAACACAAACATGGGAACTCAGATTTAAAGGAGCGGATCACGCTTTAGTTCCTCCTTGTTTCCCACCAGAACCTTATCTTTGTGAATAGCTCATAGACTGAGAGATTCACCTCCTGCTGCACCTCTCAGTATGACTCCCCTCCTGGCTCCAGAATCTCCTCCCAGTCTTTTCTCTGCCTCTCATTCTTTTATCTTTGAAATGTTCTCACTGCCAGCTGCTGGCAAACAAACCAGCTTTCCCGCTCCAAATGTGGCTCCCTCTGAGAGTCTTCAGGATCGTCTTTCCCTTCCACTCCTAACGGTTGCTGCCATCTTTCCCACTTAAAGTTTGTTTTATTTATTTTCTTACTCGCCTCATCCATTGACACACCGGCCATTTTTATGTGAAACCTTTTTCCTCCCGTTGTTCCTCTTCGTTCACACCTCGTACTGTAGTCAGAGGATTTATGTAATGTTTATGTTCAAGCCATCCATTTTCAGTGAGCGCATATCCTGTGTGAGGTCGCGGCGAGGGCTTGTGCCTATCCCAACTGACAGTTGGCCAGAGGCTGGGTACACTCTGGACAAATCGCTTGTTCATCACAGGGCTGACTCATAGACACAAACAACCGATCACACTCATTCACAACCAAAGAACAATCTCAGATTCACCTGTATCACCTGTTGTGGTCTGTGGGAGAAAGACGGATCACCCAGGGGAACCCAAGCAAACAAGCACAGGGATAATAGTGAAAGCGTCAAGACATCGCCTGCTAAATAATGCTTCATTAAGTCTGTGATTGGGTATACCCGTCATCTGAAAAAATACTTTGCACTTTGGGGCCGTCTTTACGAGAAACGTTGAAAGGACTCATTGGGACTGCGTGTTGTAGTTAATTATGATTGAAAATGTCTCATGTGAGTGTACTTCTGCCTGACCAATAATGAAACAGTCCTGTTTGACTTGGAATGTAGCAGGAGTGAGTTTGTGTCGTCCAGCTTTGAATGATAAAAAAAACATCCATAACGGGGATCACCATGATTATGACATCATCCATCATAACCCCACCCTACTCCATATGAATAGATGTATTATAGGGCTGGGCAATTCTGGCTTTTCACATTTTGTCGCACTCAGCGCAAGTTTAGCTCGCCAGCTTCTCAGTCTTAGCTTAGAAACAGACCGTGAAAAGCTGGAGGAATTTCCCAGATCAGTCAGACGGCCCTGATGCTACCTCCATGTGACAGCGACGGAATGAGGATGGAATGGAATTCAGGAAATGGCAAACATAAGTCAAATATTTTCTTATCTCAAATAGTCTAAGGAAAATTGCCGCAAGGAAAAATCATCACAAGCATGTACAGATTCCTGCTGCTGCACATGTTAAAAGAAAAGTTGTGCAGCGACTTGTAAGAAGATAACTTTATATGTATGATAAGGCCTTAATGCAATGGATATATGTAATTGACTTAAACCCCTGAACTCTTCTGGACATACTTACACACTTGTCGACACATTTACAGATACTGACCTCACCTCCTCTTGTTTCATTTTCTCCAGGATGCCCAGGTGACGTGCTTCATTGAGTCTTGTCCACCAGCCGAGTGCAAACAGCCGATCAAACTAAAAGGTGCTTGCTGTCCTGTGTGTCTCAATCACACGGATGTGGAGAAGCGGCAGCAAGCAGACGCCCGCCATGAATAACCCTCAGGACTCCTCCGTTAAACTAAGTGGCTGAAAGTCACGCAGTCACACACAGACATCCACAGAGAGGATGAGACTCATAACGATGTGCTAATCCACAGCCTCCATAGACAAATAGCCTCGGTTTCTGCTTGGTTTCATTTTGTACCTGTTTTTACTTCGTACCCCCCTCCTGAGGCTCGGTCTGAAATTCCAGCGGCGACCAGCCAGCGATCCCGAAACGGATTTCTTTCTGAACCAACGGATGAATGGATGGATGGGTGTTTCGTAAAGAAGAGGGACAGACGAGTCCGTGGAGGCCTCCGAAGTGTCACACACTGCCACTGTGTTTGCTCTCCTGCGACTAACAAAACGCGGGGCCACTTGCCGTCACCACGCAGGAAAGGGAAGTAGATTCAAAGGCGGCAGCCATTTTTGTTGTCTCACAAAATTTTTCTCAGGTTAGAGATGCCGAAAACTGGTGCTATTTTCCACCCTTTTTTTTAATTAATGAATTAATCACTAAATACAAACCTTCAAAGTATTGTCTTTTGTATACAACACAACCTATTTACACTCAGTATATGCCTTTTTTTTAATTACAAATAACAATTGAGAGGATAGTTTCATTCAAGCTAAACGACTTTTATGAATAGACTTACTTCATCTTTTAATCCAAGGTGCTTTTATATCATGATATAAATCATGATATCATGTTATGTTTGGGTTTTTTTCCCTCCCTTTTTTTGTATAGAAATGCTTACATATGAAGATAATGTGAATCCCTACGAAAATGTTTGTAATGCAAAAAGAGATGTCTACTGATTACTGCTCCTTAGTCAACTGACTCATAGTCTCTGCTGGCCTGTCCTGAACTTGAGCGAGGAGGCGGAGCCTGGTAGCGCTCCCCCCGTCGCAGGGCACTCAACCCAGCTCTTGCACTGTTGTGCTCCTTTCCACATTGGATTGTTGCTTTCAGAAAGCAGTGAACGAATCTCCACTGTAATGTTGTGAACTCTGTCCCAGTATTTTCCTCAGTCTTGTAAAGCCAAATGTATGATTTAGTTACAGCAGCAACATTAATATCTATAAAGTATGTATGAATGTTATGCATCGAGGTCAGGGTTCAGCCTATGGTACTGCTCGCTCAGCCACAGCAGTATTCTCCTTCTGGCCTGCTCTCGGTTTCACTCTTGACTCCACAGATGACACACAACCGCCATCACAACTGACGCAGACCCGCACCTTCTCTCGGTCCAGTTTAGACAAGGTGACGCTTGCATGCATTCCTTTCTCAAGCAATCTGCCACGACTCCCCCTTCCTCGCTTTTTGCCAGTGTGCGTACGGCGTTTGGACCCCGTTGTTGACCGCGGTGTTGATATCGGCTCACGTTCTTTCACCACGTTAAAGTGTTTTGAGAGCAAAGTTTGACGTCTTTCAGCAGAGCATGTGTGGAGCGCAGATCCCCTCTGACCCTCATTCAGCCGTAATGGAAGCCATATGAGAGGGGAGTCGAGGTTAATGTCGGGGGAGGGGTGCTGATGATTGGGATACAGTGTCAATCAAAATGGGCCTCCACCATCTTGCTCTGCTTCTCAGCTGTGTATATACACGTAACTGTACGAAGATTAATGCCACTCATTCTATCTGCTCTGGCTTGCTCAGCAGCTGCAGGCTTCCTTTCCCCATTGTTTTCTTTATGTGGTAACGTCCTGAGCGGGCGTCTGTCACTAAACAGAAATAATACTCTCCGGAATGTTCCATTCAGGATTCCAGATGGATTGCTGCGCTGGCAGCCGCACTGGTAAATTGGTATCATATCATGTGTTTAAATATACTGGACAGGGTTGTACAAACTGTGTGTTGACAGTTTTTTCTTTCTTGTTGTGGCTCCTCCGGCGACAACTGTTAGTACACATCCTAACGTGTGTCTATTTTACTTTTAGAGTTTAGCTCTTTTTTTTTCTTCTTTTTTTTGACTATAATTTCATAAACTTTGTGTATGAATGAATGTGTGGCGTGTCCCAACTGTCAGCTCTCGTCATCACCCATTTTTTCTTCTTCTTTTAATATATATCTGTTGTATTACTTCATTTGTATCCCTCATACTTCATTCTTTTTTAACCCCCCCCCCAAAAAAACACAAAACAAATACTCCCAAGTGTCAAAGGAATGCACTGCTCTGCAAGACTGAACATGCTTTACCTCCACTGAGCTTCAGCCAGTGGTCAGTGTGGATATAACAGTACCTATCATGACATGTGTATTGTACGTTTGCCAAAGAATGGTTTGCACTGTAATGTATGCCTCTCGACAGTCATAATAAATAAATAAATAAATAAATAAATAAGCCACGTTTGAATTACAGTCCTACATGTTGCTGCCTGTTCCTTTTTACGCTCCTGTACTCGGCCTTATTCCAGGACAGCAGATGAAACCTGTCCACAGGATTGAGCCCCATACTTTGATTTCTTCCAGGATACAGTTTCACAGTGATCCGTCGAGTAGTTTATGTACATCTATACGGATACATAATCCTGATTTATAGACATTGGAAAATGTATGAAAATCCGAAAACGTAGCCAGTAAAGTAAAGTTGACATTAACGTACAATCTGGGATTTTTATTCCATTGTTGATGATAAAGAGGGTGAAATTATCGTACAGATCCGAAAATTGTTATGATTCCAGCCACGCTAACATAGAATCGCGACACATGAAGGCTGCTTTAGCCTTGTGGGTAGAGCGGTCATCCCCCAAGCAACGCTCAAGCCCCAATTTGTTCCACGGGCGGGTATGTATGTATATGACTATGAGATAATAAGGATTAGGTATTATTATTATTAATGAGCCTCCTCCTCTCCTCATTGGTCATCACAGGCACCTTTCCAATTTGGTTTATTTAAGCTTCAATAATTTCCCATCCCTCCCTCTTCCTCTCATCAACATTGCTGCTCTGTTGCTGCCTTCAGTTTCAGCCCCACCATCCTCACATACTATACTCTCCAGCTACGGGGGGGGTTCAATGGGTTTGCAGATCACTCCCCAAAAACTTGAGTGTCATCTGGGCCAAGATTAATCAACTGAAGGCTCGCTAGCAACGCTTGTCTGATATTCATCATACATGTTCAAACCCATTATCTAGTAGACATTACCTTTCATTCCTTCACCATGTGCTCCGACACGTCCTGGAGTCTTCCTCTCCTTCACCCGTGGCCGTGGAACAACCAGTGGAATCCACTACTGTAATGATGTTAGTCGAGGGAGGAGAACATGTAGAAGCTAGGACTACTGGTTGGGAGACCATCCTCTTGTGCTGCATTCACTTGCACTCAGAAATCTGAGTTTCACTCCTGTAAATTTCTGAACTGCGAGAGACATTTCCAAATAGTGGGAAACATGTCATTCTTCTTGCCACCCCAATGGATGGGGTGGCAAGAAGCCTTAGCTCCGCCCCTGCTGTGAGAAGCGATGAGGTCGGCGTGTAGGTGCCAAACTCTGCTCTGCTGATGCACTAATAAACATTTCAAAATGTAAAATTGTCTGATTGAGACGAATTTGTGCCGATGGACTCCAACACACATTACATAACACCAATCTGTAAAGTTTCCACCCATCCTCATCCCCCTCCCTCAGTCCACCACGCTTGTCCCTGCAGACTCTGGCAGCTGGGACAGCAACTGGGCCGGAGCTCTGGAAAGAACACTGGGCGAGGAAATGAGGTTTCCAGCGGCTGTGGAGATAAAAGTGGCTGTATCTTCCAGTCTGACAGGAAAATAAATTTTCACCCTGACAACAAGGGACCTACCTTACAGAGAGTAATGGGTCTATTCCTGAGAGGTACCGACACACAAACAGGAACGTCATCTGGGTTATTCCCATATCTCCCTGTCTTTCCTGACAGCCAGAGGTCCAGGCGGTTGTTTGAATGAGATCTGTGTTTATTTTGGAGATGGACGGTGCGATTATCTAAGCAAGGAAGCGCTGTTTGCGTCTCTAGACGGACCCTACACGCACAGAACCACACATTAGGCCACAGAATTTGATTGAATAACAGAGAACTCCTGCAGATGAGTACTTTTCAGATATTAAAACCGACGGTGTGGAGAAGAGCCAGAAGATTGTGGTTTTCTGGGTTTCGACTTGATACCGGTCTGCAGCTGCAGCTTCCCACTCATCATGTCCTGGAATTTCATTTAGGCAATTGGCTCTCCGTTTGCACCTCTCGCTCTCCAAGGTAGGGAATTCTTTCCCCCCCGCTCATGGAACGTCATTCTCATTTCCAGAGCGAGGTGGATGAAAGAGTGAGGACTGGTGTCCCGCTGGGGGGAAATAGCTTCTGCATCTCTGGAGGCAAAAGGACCGCAGCAATGGCTTGTCACCCCCAGTGGGTGGGAAATATCATGAGATCGCCTCCCGCCAGTGTTTTTGGCTCAGACGCACAAACCTGCTGAGTACACAGAGCAGGTGTTTGCACGGGCAGTTATTGCACGGATTGGGAGGGCGACCCGCACGCCTGGTATCAGAAGGGATGTTTGAAAACTCTGCAAAATAATGTTTTGAATCAAGTTACTTTCATCTTGTCAATATTTATTTAACTTAATAAATTATTCCATCTTAATTTGAGCTAGATTAGAAACCACTTAAATAAAAGGAGTGGGATGGATGGATGGATGGATGGACAGATGGACGGATGGATAGATGGATCGAAAGAGAAAAAAAGAAAGAAAGACATATTTGCAATCAATCTACATCCCGACCCTCATCAGTGGTCGTGAGCTCTAAATGGAAGAATGTGGTCAAAGATACAAACCGCTAAAATGAGCTTCCATCAGATGGGGGCTCGGTGAACTGCCAGTTGAGGAGGTTCAAGCATATAATTAGGACGCCTCCCTTTTGAGGTTTTCCAGGCACGTTAAACTGAGAGGCCAGACCCAGAACCCGCTGGAGGGACTATAAACCTCCTCTGGCCCATGAATACATCAGGATCCTCCAGGTTGAGCTGGAGAGTGTTACTGGGGAGAGAGACATCTGGAAAATCCACCAAGACTCGACTCAGACTCATAGAGGAAAGAAAGATAACGATTGTGAATGTGATAAAAAAGTTCTGCAAGTAAGTTCATTTTGTTTGGCCGGTCGTCTTAAAACAGAAAACAGAAAAGTCTCAACACTGAGAGACGGGGATGGGCCTTCAAACCTTTTAGTTTTAATGAAAACTCCTTTACTTACTGGACAAAATTCATCTTTTAAGTGCCTTTATTGAGCTGACTTTAAAACTATGTTACGTAATCTGAAGATTTCGTCCTAATGGTCAACAGCTTCCTCTGAAGAAATACAAAACACAGTGGCGCAGCGCTGGTACCTCACTGTCAGCCGGTTCTGGGTTCAAATCCATCAGTAATCTGTTCAGGAATCAGATCTAAACTAAACTTGTTAGTTCTGTTTCGGACTCCGGAGAAATTCACTCCTCACATCTTGCTTAAATTTGGGCATTTGTTATTTATGGTTTTAAGGCCTCATTGTGGTCTTCAGTGAGTTTTAACAACTCCTGCCAAGAAAAACTGGCAGATTTCTTTTGCTCAATGCAAATAAATTTGATTACATCGAAGTATTTTCGGTTTCTTTCTAGTACGACGGTTGTGGTGTGGTGCTGGTGTCTTTACTTTCTTTTGTTTATTTGAGACAGTGAAATGTTTGTGACAGTAATTCAGGCTTCATGTTTGTCGAAAGTGTTGATCTTTTAAAGGTCATGTAGAGTAGATTTCATTGGACTCCCACCGTCTTATCGTATATCCCGCCTCCATGTCCGCCCTTTTGAGTCTGAACAAAAACTAACATTAAGAAAACATCTCATGCCCTTCAGTGACGTATTTGTATTTGAATTTAACACTGTTTTATTTTCAATTAGAATAAATAAGAAGCTCATCAAAGGAAGCCGTCCAACGGATCAGGTACTTCCAGACTCTGGCGGTCGTGATGAAAAATCGTATTCTCTTCCTTGTGCCTCCTCTGTGGCTCGTGTTCACCTGTGTCTCGTTATTCCCTCTGTGTTTCATGTTCCTCTGTGTCTCATCGTCCCCTCTTCCTTGTGCCTCCTGATTTTCATTTGTGTCTCACTGACTCCTTTTTCACGTGCCTCCCTCATTTTTTCACCCATGTCTCACCGACTCCTCTTCTCTGTACATCCTGTTTTTTGTTTCCACCTGTGCCTCGTTCCTCTATCTTACTGTGCATACAGACCGTTCGTTTTCAATCTTTCATCCTCCTCTGTCTCCTGTGTCTCCTCCCTGTGGTCCCATGTGTTCCAGCCAGGTTGTACTCCAGAGTTTCTCGCGTTCTCATGATGCTTTCCCTGAGTTTGTTTACGCGTTGTATAAAAAAAAAAAGTTTGGATTTAGCCCAAAGTGTTTCTGACGGTGACCCCTGGTTTAGGTTTTTAATCCTGTTTTTCTCTGGTTGATGCAGGTGTTCGTGGCCTTCAGACACATCTACATTTGGTGTTAATTTAATTTTCGTTTTTATTTGTGTGTTTTGTTTTGTTTTTATTTGTAAGGTGTTTTGATTCGCGGCCCACGAAGAACTCCCCCAGTAGTCCAGCAGTGAGAGTTACTGTTTTCTCCTCCTTTCTTTGTTTTGGTTTACTGAATTTTGCCGTATTTGTCTGCAGAGCGGCGAGTCATGGCTGATGAAGCCCCTTTGTTTCATGTCACACTATGGTCCACAGAGACCTCCTTCACCTCACCACCTCTGTCCTTCTCAGTCCCTGATGTCATTTTCAACCTTTGTTCTTTCCAATTCCCCTTCTTCAAATGATACTAATTTCATTTACGGCTGCTCCCAACGCAGAGCTCTTCATCCGACCCCTTCATCCCCCGAGGGAGCTGTCTCCCCTGTATAAAATTTTCTGACTCCTTTCCCAGGTCTATTAAGGGCCATTGCCAAAACAGAATGGATACTGCTGCTGAAATATAGACACAGCAGGTCAGAAGATAAGAGAAGGATGTCATCCGTCACAGATATGATCAGGGCGAACATGCGTGGGAGAAAGAACGCACAGATCCCACTAAGCAATTGTTGCTGATAGAAAAGCCAAGCTAATCTGGTGTGAGGACTGGCAGATGACTGACTGGCAGATGCGTGACTGGCTTGCTGGGTGATTTGCCCACATTCCTTTTTGGACCCCAGCGGGGATACAGTCTGACCCAGCGTGATAATCCCCTCGCTGGCAGGACCCCTGATCAGCTCTCCTCTTGACCTGAGATGGGCTAGCTAATGGGGAAGCCGAGCTGACACCGAAGGAATGTATGTTCACACGCACACCATCACGTACACACCCGAAAACAACAACGCATCTGTCTGCAAAACATCTGTCTGCAAAACATCTTTATCTCCTGGACGAGAGATGTCCTGGCCTAGATAAATCAAAAAACTTGGCAGGTGTTTTCTCCCCAGAGGTTAGGGAGATTCAAGTCTGAATAGTAGATAAAATGACCCAGACGAACCGAGGGATGATTTAATACACCAAGTTTTTATCACGGAAATAAACCTAATATAAAACATCACTGATGAAGAGGCCAAAGTTCTAAAACAAAGCGACTCATATCTGTTGTGATACTGAAGATAGTGAATAAAGACTAGAGGGCCGCTGTGTGCTCCTGCTGTGGAAGTAGTAATAACATAGTAATAATCATGGTAATATAAGGGGGGTGCAGTAAAACTGGTCTATGGCTTCAGATTGATCGGACATACAGTGATGTAAATGAAAACTGGATCCGCTTTGGATATCTCCACTACTTTCATGCTAAACGGTGTCAGACCTTCAAACCAAATATAAGATAAGCAGGTCAACCTGGGTAAACATTAACCCTTTAATGTCTTCGCCAAGAAAAATTACATATTTATTTCCATGTGGCATTTATTCATTTTATATCTTAGATACTAAATGACAAACTGTTGGGTCAAAAATAAAAAATAAAATCAGACTTGTTAAATAATTTCATGATGAAATTTAGTTTTTCATGGAAAATAGTACATTTTCATGACATGATTTAGTAAAGCATGTTTTAAGAAAACTATTTGATCCTTACAGTGTTCAATATGCCAAAACAATAACGCCTCCTCCGTGGTGGCCCCTTTGACCTGTGGTGCCTCCCAGGGCTCTATGTTTGGCCCCTTGCTCTTCAGCATACAAATGCTGCTACATTCTCTGATCAAAAATAGAGACTTAAAATGTGCTCAGAAGGTTGAGCAGGACATTAAAGGGTCAGATGCAGGTTTTATTCAACAAGAGCAAAGCGGGACGTGTGCCGAAAGGACCTGCCTGAGGTTAATACCTAGTGGTTCCACCTTTAGCAACTGCAACCAGTAACTTCTAAACTGTGTTACAACTTTGGCCCGCTCCTCTTCGCTGAAATGCTTTCGTTCAGCCACATTGGATGGTTCGTGAGCATCAACTGCTCTTCTCAGGTTTCACCACAGCATCTCAGTGAGGTTCAGGTCCAGGTTTTGACCATGTGACTCCAAATCATGGATTTTATTCCTTGTGGAGTTTCAGATATGGCCTTTCTTTTCTCATCTGTTTGGGAGCATTGTCTTGCTGCACGGCTCTGAGCTTCATCTCACCAGATGATGACCTGAGATTCTACATCAAAGCTTTCTGGTAGAGAGCTGAATTAATGTCTTCTCCAATTGTGTGAAGCCATCCTGGCCCTGAGGCAGGAAAGTGTTACCGGCACCAGACGTAGGGGTTATCTGGACTGCAACGAATGTTACACCGTTGTGAGGCGTGAGGAGGAGCATAGCCAAGATACTCTAACTTTACAACTGTGGATCTATGGACGTATGGAGAGAACACAACTTTTAGCATGTTGCTCAATGCACCGGCTCGTTTTTTTCTGCTTTCATGCATCAATCCATATGAAATAATTCAATTAGTAAACTCTATAAACAAAATACATATTCCAACAAAAGGAGGTAAATAAATGTATTCAAATACAAAAATATTTGTCTTAAAGTCACTGAACATACTTTCTGGTAAACTTTCTGGTCATTTTTAGTTGTTGTTGCTCTTTTTCTCAACATTTACATCTATCTTATACACAGAAACTCACAGCGCCCTCCAAAACACAAACATCTTTACAATCACATCCTTCTACTTAGAGAGAACTACTTTGGAACCTTAAGTTTGTGAAAAACAACTCCTCTTGTTACAGCTACAAAATACTTTTTCTTTTACCCACAATAGAAAAGTGAAAACTAGATATGATACATAACTGGATGATAAGCAACACATTTATATCAATATACTAAAGAGAAACAAATATGCATTACCCTTGGATGCTTGAAGAGAGCATATTGCTCAAATCACTGCTCGTTTATTTCACGCTTGAACAGAGCATGCGCAGAACGATCTCCCCGGTGTATCCACAGTAACACCAGTGCCATCTATTGGCGAATTTGAGGAATAACACTGTGTCTAAATTGAACGAAAAGTGTCAGAATAATTCAATTGTTTTTCAAAAAAAGAAATAGGGGGGTGTCTGCCAAAATCAAAAGTTAAAATGTAGCGTTTACAAACTACTAGAAAAGCGTATCCATAGCAACACGCTGCAACCTCTACCTTGCTGCTCGCTGTGGGTTGAATGTTCTTCTTGTGGAATGCTCTGTTTGGCTCACGCCAAATTGGACCCCTGTCCTCCAAACACTCCATCGCTCAACTCATCAGCCCACTGAATAGTCTCCCATTATTTATATTGTCTTCACATTGTTCTGTGGCAAAATTCAGATGAGCATTATTGTTCGTCCTGGTTTGCTTCCACCTCACCAATCTCTCACATGGATGCTACTTTGTGTGTTTTGATTAATGGAGCCACGAGAACTGAATTTTAGTGAGGTTACAGAGATCTATGGTTCCTTGGATGTTTCCTTTGTACCTATTGGGACTTCCTGAATTAGCCTTCACTGTGCTCTTAGGGGGAATTTACGCATATCAGTCATTTCTTGGAAGGTTCACTATTGCCCCAAGTCCACTCTATAGCAGTAGTTTATGTGTCTCACTGTGGATTTGTCGAGTCACAGAGTCTTAGCTTTGCGATCCTTTCCCAACCAATGTATTTCAATCCTCTTCTTCCTCATCACATCTTGAGTTTCTTTTGATTTTGACATGGTGTGCTACTGATGAAACGTACCAGCCAACTTCCTGCGTCTGACAATGGTCTATTTAAGTGATGATGTCATTGTACAAGGCTGGTAGTAATCAGGTCTGGGTGTGTCTAGTCCAGCTGCAACCAGTTATTAATGCAGTTTAGGAGGTTCTAGAATACACACAAACATAGAAGAACCCAGCAGAGGGTCAAATCCTATTTCATAACACTAAACCAGTGAATACTGATGAGTGTGTCCAGGAGCATCAACAATCATAAAATGCAGGAAGTCTAAATATTGCATTGCACTGTCTCTGACATCCATGGAGCCCGTTAGTTCTTTGTTGGTGAAGATATGGACCTCTCCTCGTAAGCAGAGGCATAACATTGCAGTTACCTCTTGCTGTGAAGTTGTTTTGGAAACACAAAGTGAGTGCAGATTGCCGTGACTAAAGCACTGAGTTTCATACCATTGGAAAATGACTGGAAACTTGTTCAGGCCTGGAGGGCCACGCTGCACCAATAAGGAAACAGACAGGATGCCACTGCCAGACAGAGGCGCAGAAATGCAGTTCCTGAAAAGGCACAAGACACACACACATAGAGGTTTCACAGGTTAGCACACTTGTATCCTCCATTCAAATTAAGCCGTAAAGTAGTTTAAAAAGTGTCTCATGTGGCACGACCAGTCCGACCACACTAATGTAAATTGGTGGTTTTCATGCTGGATGAGGGGCTAAGAAACCAGCTGTGTGCGATGGGGCATCGGCCTGCAGAAAGTTAAGATACATTTATGATGACAAGGCTCTTGGTTAACATTAGAATAGTTTCATTGTGTGACTCACAACCAGATGGAGCAGCAGTAATTAAAAGACATCGGGAACTGTTAAAAACACTTTGAGGGAAATGGAGTCCAACAAATGTGCAGCTTATTTGACACTGCATCACATTTTCTCTGCTTTAGAAGCACCTATCGGCATGTTTTAACTACGGTTACCGACCACAAAAAGCTTACATTTTTGATGATACGACGACTGAGGTGATCTGTCCTGAGATGCTGAATAGCAAGTTTCTCTTTCAAATGCTTCCAAATAGAAGTTTATAAAAAAATAAAATGGTTCACCCTTACTGGAGTCATCAGCTGTCCCTCCACCAGAACACCAGGACTCTTAAGTATGACCTTCGGTGCGGCTCACGATATGATCGCGGTAGCGTGAGGTCTTCTGTTGGTGTTCACAGAGCACAGGGAGAGACAGCAACTTTGTTGGAGCTTTAGCAAAGTTGCATCTAATAGTCGGGCGTCCCAGACGCAGTCCTACAAACACAGCCGACCTGAAATATTCTACAGGCCCCTCCTCGTCGAGAATGTCCCCATGTCCCTTTGATGTCCTGCTCAACTGTTTGATTGAGCACATTTTGAGTCAATGTGTCTTATTGAAAAATGTGACTGAGCCTGTGACCCAGGGGCAGGGTGTATGCGCTAAAAACAAAGGGGCCAAGGATGAAGCCCTGGGGGGATCCACAGGTCAAAGGCCCACAGAGGAAGAGGTCTATTGAGAAAGTCTTATTTGATAAGAAGGATTTTTTTTGTTGTTGTCATATTAAAGCATGTGAGGACTTACTAAACAGAATTATGTAACTTGATACAACCAAGAAAAAAGTCAATAAGGGTCAAGCAATTTTATTAAAAAAATGCTTTACCTATAGGTTGTGGTAATCTAATAAAAATTTACTATATTCCATGAAGTAGGACATTTTTTTTTAAAAAATGAAATGTTTTTCACTGTTTTAAAAAAAAAAAGCTTGTCAGTTCAGGGTACATCTAGTGTCTATACATAAGATAGTACATTAATAAGCCACAAGTAAGTAAAATAGAAAACGAAAGGAAGTACCTGAAGCGAACCCTCCACAAACACGCGGAGGACACGTAAACTCCGCACAGGAAGGCCTCAGTTGGATTTGGACCGTCACTCTGTGAGGCAGCGCAGAAAGCAAGAGTCGCCACTGTGCTGTCTAATTGATTTTAACAGTTTTATCTTCTGTAAGGACTCTCTTGAGGTCACGCCATCGTGTTTTCCTCCACGGTAAATGCACCCCCACTCCCGAAGGTACTTTATCATATTCACCCATCAGCCTACGAGAAACTCTCATGTTTTATTTAGCACGGCGGCGTCCGAGAGGTCACTTTTGTGTTGTTTTGTTTCAAACATGGAGGCGGCAGGGGTCTAATTACCTTCCTGCCCCCTCTGTGGGTCCATCAGTGCTAATTTAGTTCCCATCGGCCAAACAAAAAAAAACATATAGACTTCAAGTAAGCAGTGTGAGAATGAAAAACATTAGCTTTGATGTTTTCATCATCAGAGCTAAGGAAGTCTGGACCGGTCATAGAATCAGACCATTGTTCCACAACATCTGGTAAACTCCTTGCTATCTCCAAACAAAGGTAATCACAATGAACGCACACAGAGTTCTTATTCACGTACATTCACCGCAGTAATCCCCCCCTAACGACTAAATTACCCAAAGTACAAGGGGTCTAACGAGATGATGTTGCATGCAGCCACAATAAAAGCCTTCGACGGCAGTGACTCCGGTGACAATGAATCACCCACCAATTGTGGTGTAAGAGTCAAAGGAGTGACTTCACTATCAAATACCAGATGTTTAGATGAATGCACTCAAATGTGGTTAACAAAAATACCTCTCATGGAAAGTGTCAAGGATCCACATAAAGTAAATCTATCCTCAAAGCAGAACCCGGCTAGTCGCTGCGGCGCCACAGATGGTGCCGCCTTGTTATAGCATGTCCACAACATGAGATAGAGGGTATCTGGAATGAGCCTGAGGCGGAGGGGTCTCTAAATCATCACAGTGTAATAGTGTGTTAAAAGGTGTTGTGTCTCTGAAGATGTGGTCCCGTATCAGCTGATAGATTCTCTGACCAGAGGTGAGGCTGCTGAGTGTGAGGGGAAAGTGGACAAAGGTGAGTCTGTGCCACATACTCTGACAGTGTCCCCAATCCTTAAGAGTTTAGACCGCACTAATTGATTCTTCATAACAGAGAATGACTTCAACCTCTGCTCTATGGGTCGTTTCGACTCTCGTTTATACCCCATCTAACAAAGTAAATGTCTGTTTCAAAGAGCACATCGGTCAAAGCCAACGCACTTCCTTGCATCCTCTAGGTCGACAGTAATCCAACCACAAGAGGGCAGTAAAGGACAAGATTTGTCACAAAAATGGTGACAGTGGGGAAGGAAGGTGATCTAATCGCTAAAAAGTGGCAAAGATTTACTTTTTTACTACCGGTGAGACTATCTCCTTTCACACTCAGAGCACAGTTTCACTCATTTTATTATTCACACCTTTCACACATGCTCAGTCTCAATTGTACATTTCACCTATGCTATACCAGCTGTGCTCTTCAGCTAGCCACATCTGTCCGGTCCTGGTTAGCCTATCATCATCAGCTCTCGTCTTTTTAAATACGACTCTCTCTCCATTTATCTAATCCTTTCCTGCCTCTGGTTCACGCTCTCTCCGCCTCCCCATCTCTGCCCAGTCCTCACAGATCCATCAAACTCATCATTCATCCTGTCGCAGCAGATTCATCAGCCGTCGTCACCAGTATCCAGACTCCAAATGTTCTAATCGACCAATTACCACACATCATCTGTTGCAATAAATCAGTCATCTTCTTTCTTCATTCCCGCTCTCTCCTGTTTGGACTGTTACATAAACATTAACTAAACATAAACTGATCAACTTCAGCTCTCATAGATGCGGTGATTGGTGGTGCCAGGATGAAGACAGGAAAAGACGGCCCAGACGGTCTCGTTTAACAGCGCTGAATGCACTCTGGACTCTGTTTACCCAGACGCTCTTCAAATGAAATATGACTCATTAGTAATCTCAAACAGTTTATATTGACTCAACCTAACTATTTGTATGAAGTCAGCTAAAGTCAGACAGTCTGGGTCGCAAACCAGTTTCTTTCCAGGGCCAAGTTGTGTCAGGAGGGAGATCCCAGGATGTAAAACCTAAGCCACATCAATATGTGGAACGAGACGATCCGCTGGGTAGACCCTTAAAGGGACGAGGCGAAAGAAGAAGAAGAAGATTAATGAAACAAGACAGATTTCCTTGTCACAGTTCATAATAGCTAAATAGTTTTTTTGGTTAAAAAAAAACTCTGCCCAGTGAGTCAAATATGAGCTATTTGAGTAAAATATGATATATACAACATAAATCTTCTTAACTTGATTCCTATTCACCAAATTTAGATGAAATCAGACCCAATTTGGTGCATAAGAACAGTTGAGAAACTATGGCCTGCGAGTCTTTGGAGATAAAGCGCCCTCTAGTGGTGGAAATATGCAACAGACCTTTCCCCAAATCAGTCCAGTTCTTCCTCGTACTAAAGTCTATGAAAGCATAGAAATGTGAAAATGATCCATTGTATAACTTTTGCGTTATTGCGTTAACACCGAGGATCTGTGACGGGGAGGCGATGACCATTCCATGATAACCCGGGATATAAATAGTTCTATTACTTCCCTATTAAGACAATAACATTTCTAAATGTGTGAAATCTGTTCATATCCCACGTCTCAGGCCATGTTGGGCTGGGTTCCTGTTGTGTTGTGTCCAGACGGATCCAGGTGCCGTCTGGGTCCATCTGGACTGGAGCTGCAGTTCACATCTGGCCTTCAAATGTGTGTGAGACGACTCTGCAGAGAAATATGGCTGCTTGCTCTGAATAACATAATTACATACAATTAACTCGCCTGACCCCCCTCCGTCAAAGTTAGCAACAGAACGTTTTCTGTTGCTAACTTTGGGGCCACACAGAGTCTCAGTGCTTCATGAAGTAAGAAACAATAAAGCCAGAAGCTGATCAGGTGGTGCGTCCGAGCTCTGCTGCGATGTGTGATATGCGGTAAGAGACGTGGACGTAAACACGTATGGAGGCACCTAACAGATGTTTGCAGCGGGCCGCGAGACAAACACAGCAGACAGACGAGACAGACGAGACAGACGAGACAGAAAGTGGCAGATTTACATGCAGCAAATGACGTGGAACAGGAGGAGGATGGAAAAGATACTTGAGTCATGAACTAATAACCAGAAGCGTACTGAGGACATCCAGTGGATGAAAGAGGAAGAGTAGATTTTTATCGACCGGTCTGAAGGAAAGCTGTCAAAAAAAAAAAGAAAAGGCAAGTGAGAAGAAGAAGAGGAAGAGGAGTAACTTGTCTTCTGAATGTGTTTGGGACCATCAGTTGTGATGTGTTGAGATAACCGTGGTCTATAGATGCTGAGAGGGACCTTCTGTACTGCAGAATGAGGCTTTTACTTTCATGCTTTCAGCATATTTTGCTGATTCTACTTCCACACCTTTATTTAAGTGAAGTTTTGAATTCTACGGCGAGGGTCATTTAAACAGGTAAATTGATTATTTGTAACTAATTGTTTGTAGCATGAATCTAGTCTAGTTCTCTTATTTTGCTCAAAATGGTGAAGTATTTCAGTCAGTTTGTTAGAATGAGATATTCTTTCTATCATGTGGGCTAAAAGTGAAGCAAACATTTGCTAACTAATTCATTTAATGATTTATATGTGCTTATTTAATTACCACATAAGTCAAGGGGGAGTTTTGTATCAATATTATGTGTGTCTTATTCAATTATTCTACATTAACGTTAAGCATTTTAAATAGGCTAGCCTGTCTTCTGTAATAAATCACACTCACGTCACTTAATTTATTCGTATTGACTCGACATGACATTAAATCCATAATAGAGAACAGAATGTAACAGAAATTATTCTATTTAAGAAGTGTTTATTCAGTTTGACAGAACAATACATTCACATATGTTAAATATAATCTCAAATGATTTATGAAACAAGAGGGTGTATATATATATATATATATATATATATTTATATATATATATATATATATATATTATATTAATGGTTCTACAAAAAATCTCTTATGAAGCGAAAGTCTGTCAAGATTAAAAATTTTAATATGAATAAATATGAATTTTTATTTTATATTTAGCTTCATTATTGAATAAATGGGCACATTCACTGAAAAACATATAAATAGAATTCGTAGAGAAACTATGGTGACAAAACATCCGTTCAAGAGTGATAAACACAAAAAAAATGTTTTAACATTTTTGGCACAAATTCTTTGACCTCTAGTAATTTATTACAAAAATAATAATGTTGATGATAAGGATATTAATAATAATGATTAAAAACATTTATCAGAATGATAATAGTTATTATTATTATTATTAATTTTGCGATTCTAATTCTACTTTTAATCGTAATACGGTAAAAACAGCTCGGGTTAAACGACAGCACGCTCAATGGCGTCGCTAATATTCCCTCCGGAAGGGTTTGGGCCGCTGCGAGCTCACGCAGTGAAAGATGACCCGATGTTGGTGCCTTCTGTTTCACGCGTGCTGAAAATGAAGACACTGGACATGTAACTTTTGCCAAAGCACCACATGTCCAGAATGATCTGTCGGAAGTGGGCCCTGAACTTCACGCCGATGAAGGCGTAGAGGATGGGGTTGAGGCAGCAGTGGAGGTAGGCCACGCTCCTGGAGATGGCAAGAACTTGGAGTTTAGTCTTCTCCGCCTCGCAGCTCCTCTCCGTGAAAAGGGACAGGGTGTGTTTGAGCAGAGCCACGTTGTGGGGAAGGTGGCACAGGATGAAAACCACAACGACCGCCAGGACCACGCGGATGGCCTTGTGCCTCTGGCTGCTCCGGGCTCGCAGCAGAGTTCTCACCACGCTGGAGTAGCACAGCACCATCACCAGCAGGGGCAGCAGGAAGCCGATGGCCATCTGGAGGGACGGAACCAGCACCTTCATCAGCCGCGCTGTTTCGTTCTTGCTGAAAGACAGCCGACACACGACGGCGACAACCTCGGGCTTGCCCAGGTCTTGCTCCTCAAACCGCTCGGTGTAGATGAGCGTGGGCAGAGTCAAAGCGACCGCCAACGCCCAAACAGTTGAGCAGACTAGGACGCTGTAGGTCAAAGATCGCGAGCGAGCCCCGAAGGTCCGTCTCGCTTGAACTATAGCTACGTAGCGATCGCCGCTAATGCACGCGAGCAGGAGCATGCCACTGTAGAAGTTGATGCTGTAGGACGACCTTAGCAGCTTGCAAGCCACGGAACCCATCAACCAACTGTGCTGCTCGTTGTAGATGATGAACGGCAGCGCCGCCACGAAGATGAGGTCTGCTACGGCCACGTTGAAGAGATAGACGTCCGTCATGGTGTTGCTTTTCTTGTAGAGTACGAAGGTGAGGATGACGAGAGTATTGCCAATCAGGCCCAAAGCACAGATGATGGCGTAGATGCAAGTTTGCGTGATGACCTGCACGGGGTTGGCGTCCAGGTCGCAGAGGCCTTCATCCAAGTAATCGTAAAAGCTGTCATTGTAGTCTGGAGTCATATTGGCCATGTTTTTGATCTGTAGAAGAAACCAAACCGCAAATGTTTGAAATTCATACTTCAGGGAGACAAACAACAACAAGCCATCAATCATCACTAAACTCCTTCTGTCCTTTGTGTTGGCATCAATGCCTCCACCAGATGGCAGCAAGGAGTCAGAACTTTCAACCAGCAACAAAAACCGCCAAGCAGAACAAAGGATGTGCTCCACCCTGCTCAATTCTTACAGAGAATTGAGATTTGAGATTTTCTTTGAGATTTGATCCAAATGTAAAGTGCATTATAAATTAAATGTATTATTATTATTATTGAGAGAAAAAATGGATTTGATAAATAAGTAATTCTACCTTCCATAGATCTAAGCCTGAAAGTAGAAAAAAAAATGAATGAAGGAAGGATAAAAAGGAAACATTTTTCTATATGGTTTGGTGAAGTTGAACGTAAAAGGTAGTGAGATATGCTCCAGAAAGGATGACCCCCAACAACTAAAATAAAATGTTTCCCTGGAAAACAGAGAAAAGAAAATTGCATACATTTAAAAAAAAAAAAAAAAAAGGCAGAATATGGCAACATGGTTTTGTGTGTAAAAATAAAATCATATATCCATGGAAGAAAACAAAAATGACATTGGTATAAAGCTGAAAGCACAAACTGCACAACTACTTATTATAAGTTATAAGTACGTAAAGTTTATAGACAAAAAAGGTGAACAATGATCCCTCATTATTATGAATATGGGCTGATCAAAGCATTTGGAAAGCTTTGAATCATACGTGTTTGTTGTTACATTGCTGTGTTTGGATTTGATTTGAAATTATTTAAATACAATTTTGGATAAAAGGTTCAGCTAAATCAATGAGATCTAAAATACAAATAAATGTATAAATAAACCATCTGAAAGAAGGAATAGAAAAACAGACATTCCTATATTAATGCATGGTGCTGTTGATTTTGCTTCAAAGTCACCCTGCTTTAGTCAGAGCCCGCAAAGAAAACATCCGTTTTGAGCATTTTGTGCAGGTGCCACTCTTTTGTCTGTTTTTTCGGAGTAGAAAGAGCCGGTGTTCTAGTTCTGTTCTTCCTCTGGGTGTCATTGACCCAGTTTCACTGCTTTTATGCTGTGAATGCACGCAGAGATGAGCTGCAGCTGCTGGTGGTGGATACACTCTGTTCTTGGTCGGATCTTTTAGTGTGACAGCGTTTATCAGCGAGGATCTTTGATGTATCACAAAGATTAAACATGAGGTCAATACATGCTGACCACATCAAAAAAACAAAACCTAAAGTACGTTTTTGTGTCTGTTACGACACACCTTTGAAATTCACAGGTGATTTTTTTTTTTTTCTTCTTAGCACCGATGAATGATATATTACATTAACCAACATAGATTATATTTAGAGAGGATGATGTAAAGATCAAACTGTTCCAACATTTTTTCATTTTGGTAAAAAGGAGCTGGAAGGCATGTAGAGGCAAAAGTAAACTATTTACAGACTGAAACATCGACGATAAAAGTATATAAACTAACACAAATGACAAGAAGAAAGATGAAAATGGCATCAAATAATGAGATATAACACCTTTTAAGTAATTCTAATCATAAAAATGGAGTTAAAATCGTAGCAAACTCAAGTTCTAAAAAAAATGAATAAAGCAAGTTAAAAGTATTAAATAAAATGCTATTGAAACTACTTAATAACATAAAATGAAATTGATTAAATAAACACAATTGAAAATAACAAATAACATAAAGTTTTCGGTAGGATATTTAATAAACTAAAGTTAAATGGAATAAAAACATCCAATCAAAAGTAATAGATAAAATAAAGTTAAAGAAATACAAATAGGATCAAGTGAAAAGTAATAAACGATAAACATTTACAAATAACCTCAAGCTTTTAAATAATATAGAAAAATCCAGTGAAAAGATTTAGATAAAGGTAATATATAAAATAAAGTTCAATGGATAAAAACATCACATTAAAAGTGAAATGCAACAAATAAATTATCAAATATATTTAAAAGCAGTGAAAAGAATCAAGCAAAACCAACGAATAACTCCAAATTAAAAGCAATAATGTTAAACTTAATGATGAAGCAAGAATAAATAGTTTTGGATAACAAAACCAACACATTATAGAGTTTGAGTCAATAATTCCATCCCTAAAAACAATGAACCTCAGCGTGGTGCAGTCCTACGCTTTGAAAATACACTATATGTATCAATACGGTCACTTAGATGAAAGGTAATCATGATTCTACATATGCATTTACATTTTAAAAAATCCCACTTGTAATTTGCCCTGATTTGTGGGATTTATGATCATATTTTCCAATCAGAACATACATACCTTGCAGAACGATGCCGATTGTGTCTGATTATTATTTCCCTATCCTCTGTGTCTGATGTCAAAGGAAAGGAAAACAGCTAATGAAGATAGTCTGGGGGTTTTTTTTTCTCACTGTTCATGCAAACCTCTACAAATCGTCAAAGAGAAAACCTCATCCTGGCTGATTCTGCTTACGTGTGAATTTACTGCGTTTCACTGATCTTCTTGCTTTTTGATCTTGAACACGCAAATGTCTGCTGCACACCCCTCCACTTTTATTGGGTACAGTCGTTTGATTGTTCAGGGACTTTCCCTCTGGGGGTTCAAGCACATTTGGAGGTTCATTTTATTAATTTTGTCTTTCAAAAGGTGCCAGAGACAAAAGACAAGCAGTGATTCAAATTTCTTTCTGAAACTTCAACGGTATTTAAAAAAAGATTATATTATGATATTAGTTTAAGGGATGATGGACTCTCGTTCACAGATATAGAATGTATTATTCATTTTATTAGTTGTATCAGACCAAAGTCAGCCTGCCGTGTTTTTGTCTTTAGTTTAAAAAAAAAAAAATCTTAATCCGGTGTTCATTTTTAATTTATCAATAACTGCAATGTACTTAAAAGTAACAAAACAAATAAATGTATTTGTTGTAAACATGTTAACCATTTTGTGGCTGTTCTGCATTGTTCGAAAAATGCAGAACAACTATGAACTGAGAGTTAAATAAAAGTATTGTGTATAACTAAACGACTAAAATGAATTATTTTCTTTAATGTATTATCAAATGACATTTTTCCGAATTTCTAAAATTTTATATTATGATTTATAAATTAGGTTTTTTTATACTGTATTGTGTTATAATAAAATATATAATCAAATGTTTAAATGTATAATATGTTATAAGTGATATACATCTGATTGCATTTGCCTGATACATTGAATTTATTTCCCACTATTGTTCTGCTTTTTTACCGTCCTAGTGTAACGCTGGAAATTTCCCCGTTGTGGAACCAATAACGGTAGATCTTATCTTTATTA
Source organism: Lophius piscatorius (assembly GCA_009660295.1). Classification (NCBI taxonomy): domain Eukaryota; kingdom Metazoa; phylum Chordata; class Actinopteri; order Lophiiformes; family Lophiidae; genus Lophius; species Lophius piscatorius. Next base: position 221,738 of record VRLP01000286.1, read on the forward strand.
TCTTATCAAGTAGCTCAAGACAAATATAAATCGTATATATCCACAAAACTAAAGAAAACAATTGAATTAATTTATTATTTGACTACATTAGACCTAATTACTTTTAAACCTTCATTTATTAATTGCATATTTTAATATATAAAATGTTACAAGACATATATAAATACATCAAGTCAAATAAAAGTCATATATACTGTAAGTAATTAACTAAGACAAATAATTAAATAATTAAATGCATTGTTAGATTACATTAATGATTCATAAAATCAAATAATAATAACTATAATTACAGCATTCTTGTAGCGAGAACATTTTTTTACTGCAAAAATCAACGCTACATGAATTCAATAGATCAGAGGAATCTGTAACAAGACAACCAAAATGTTTCAAGAAGAATATTATTCTTTTGAAAGGGTATACAGATATGCAAATAAAACCAAAAGTGGATATAACAACCTATTTTAATTTAGACATTTACTCCTATTACTTCTTCAAATCTTCGTCTTACAAATTACCTTCATATTCCAGTTTCTCTGAATAAAGACAAGGTTTATAGAAAATACGATAGAATGGTTAAAAAAAAGAGGCTCCTTTGTAGATTAGGAGCTCTTGGAGGCTCAAAGCTGCCGCTTCGTTTCTTAGATGTCAGGCTGCCTCTGGTGTCAATAAGAAAAATCACACACATTCATTTGAACATTATTTCTTATTTTTGTGATATGGAGTAAATTACCTTGAATTGTGAGCTCATTCATGTTAATTATAATTTCAAATGTAATTATTACTCTTGCAAACTATTGTGCTTGTGTACTATTACCGGTTTTCTTCGTAAATAATTATCAATTTTATGTGAATAAATATCTGAAAGTGATGATAAGTCTCTCATGAACACTCATGACGCTTTCATTGCAGCTTAGTCATCTTAATGGTTATGACCCCTCGCAGAACAACATGCTCTTTGAGTGCCTCATGGTCTGTTTTTGTTCCAACCGCATGGTTTGAAGAGAAATGACTTGACTGTGACGTGTTAAAGACTCTAATCGCTACACCTTAACCTGAACAGCTGACAGAGCTGCTATTTCAGTGGACAGATGATGGTGAACCGACAGACTGGATAGAGAGAGTGTGACATAACTGACATTTACTTCTTTGATTTATTGATGAAATGTGTGACAAAGTGGACGCTCTCCTTATTTCTTATATTTCTTGTGTACATTTCATAGTAAACTGTGTTGGATCGTCGTAAAAAAAGAGGAAACCTGAGTAAAAACAATACAAGATGTAGTTTTATTTCATGAGAAAGAAAACTATCAAATCACCAGTCTCAAAAATGATTTGCCCCCCCGAACTCTGAAATAAAAATCTGCAACTATATGCTTTTGATGCCATCTGAAATTAATATGGAACAATTTTGACCCACTCCTTTATGCAGGAGCGCTCTAGTTAAGCCAAAATGGTTGATTTTCTGAGCATAACTGCTCTTGTCAGGTTCCTCCGCAGCATCTCAATAGGTTTCAGGTCTGGACATTGACTAGATCACCCAAAACAATTGTTGTTTTTCCTCTTGAGCTTCCCTCCCGGACTGATGACCTGACATTCTCCATGATCCCACTTCTGAACTACTTGATTTGTGATATCATCTTCAATGGTAGCCATCGCTTCATTTCACTGGATAACAACGTGTGTTCCATCAGATTATGATCAGATAATTCTGAAATAACAGAAATGACAAAAATACTGACTTTGGTTCATCTACATTGACTGAAATGTAACCAATAACCTGATCTCTATGAAATAACTAAAATGTCAAGACTTCAAAAACTAGACTGGAACTACACATAATAACGCCGACTATAATGACACATAACATGCCAAGATAAAATATGCCAAGACGTTTTGTCAGACCAACCAGCAGAGAGCAGATCGTTTTCTATGACACCCTATTGCTGTGTCCACAGACTGCCACTAGGCGACACCCTTCCACCTCTACTCCATCATGGCAACTCGTAAATATAGGTGCAGTCAGCTGCCTGAGCAAATTATCTGATTATACCTCCACTTCAACAGCATGTGCTCTTACTGATTTTATCTCTTGTATCTTTTCTGACGGTGGACTCATGTAAGACAATGGAATGATTATTGATGACGATAGAGAAATTGCGAATGTTTGCTGAAGTGAGGATAGTGGGGGAAAAATAACCTCATAAACATGTTTATGAAGTATTTTTGAACACATTAAAGCTGGTGTGAATACCTGCTCCGTTCAGTAGCTATGGCAACAGAGAATTCACCACATCTGAAAACTAATCAAATGTTCTGTTTTGATCAGTCTCTTATCAAGAATGTCTTGTGTTTCTCGATCTGCTGGTTTCACAGCCTCACATTGAGAGAAACAAACGAGAAGTCTGGAGATCTTTCTAAGATCAGAAGAATGGAACAGTGGGACTTGAACTTTCTTTCGAGTATTATATTCTTATGGGCGTGTTCTCCCTCTTTCCATTCGGATATCATAACATTTCAGCTGCTGATAATTTATAACCTCTGCAATTCACTAGACAAACGATAAGACGTTCTTTAAACGTTTTTTTGTTTACTTGATAGAAAAAAAATTATGTTATCATGTCTTTTCGTCTTGGTTGAGTTTGCTTCTATACGTTTATTTTCTGTTTCTTCTTCTCGAGGTGTTTGATTGGGCACGCAATAATACAAAATAAAAATAACCAAAGTTGTGTTTTCAACATGTAAGGAGAAGAAAGTGCAGATGTTCAGACAGATAAATAAAGTGTAAGTTTTTTAAATAAACAAAACAATGCGGATTTCAAAACATACTAGCAGCTTTTATATAAAAATATTGGATGGAAAGGTAATAGTGTTAAAAAATACCCATAAAGAGGACAGATACCTGAAAACGCTCAATAAGTACAGTATTTGTACTTGTTTAACCCTTCAAATGTGCAAATAAGACAGGCTGTCTAGAACATCTTTTAAAGTAAAAGATTACCTATTTAAAGTAATCCTTTGGTGCGACAGAATGTCTTTGTTTTAAATATATGTTATTTTCAAAGTAGTTGCCGAGAGTGCCTTCGGCTCTTACGAGTTTCTTCATAAAGTTATAAATCTGCACCTCTTTCCAAATAAGACACCCTCTCTATAAACTAAATGTTTTGCTGTCTTTTTTAAAAATAAATACATTTTATATTGAAAGTAGACCCCGGAAGTGCCGTTCTATAAGCCCCTATGACTTTCGTTATAAAGTCATTAATTGCACCTTTATTATACCTGCAGGCGCGCGCGACCTCAGTGGGCAAGTCTGAACACGCGCGCAACCCGCTCTGCAGGTTATCCCGGTGAATCATCGCAGCTGCAGCTCAAAGTAGGGCAGCTCGCGCTCCAACATTTCGGCTCGTGCTCTCCCAACGTCAGTCACAATGAGCAAATCCAGCTCTCTGAAGGTAAAGAGTTTGTTTAAGATAAAATCATCAGATAAAGACAGCAAGGAGTCCAAACGTTGCGACACCCTCAAAGATGGAACAGCGACCGACACCAGCGACAAGTGGGGGACCTTACCGAGGAGCCCCGGTCCCCTCAGCCCGGGAGATGGGGCCACACTTACCGGTGATATTGCACCTCTTTCCCCCAAAGCAAAGAAGGGTTTGCGGACGCTGTCATTCAGGCTGAAACGGAAAAAACACAAACGCGAAGGAGAAGAAGCAGGAGAAGTATTTTTCCCTGAGATTGATGGACCGGATAGTCCCAGCAGACGCCAGTAAGATGAAAACTACGTATTCATTATTGTTCACCTTCTGAGGCCATTTGAGTTCAAATGACACATTTACGCTAGGCTATATGAAGCTAATATTCTCAAAATGTCACAGCTTTAAGCACCACTACATGTATAATTCATGTAATTAATAAACATAACATTTATTAGGAGCCATCAGAGAATGTTTCTGTTGACAGAAATATAAGAATGACGTCTTGGCTTACTCTGGATTATGGAGTGACACCTGAACAAAGAACAAAAACATGTTGTTATCTATAAAAGTAATGACTCATTTATCCTCCACTGTGTCAAACCATGTGCCATAAACTCATGCCTTGATATAAGGTCCGGTTGATTCATCCACAAGTGGGCAGAGAAGAGTCAAAAGTTTCCAAAGGCGGCGGTAGTGGAGGTGATAATAAGTACAACAAAACATTTTTCTCTACTGTTTAAACATTTTCTGGGTCGTGCTTGAATTACAAATCCCGCCTTTCCAGTGGTATCACCCTACCAATCACCTACTGTACATATAAATACGCATCTGACCTTCCATACATTGAGTCAATACATAAAAAAACAAAAATAAAACAAAATTCCATAATATTAAATTATATTTGTCACTTGAGGTTCACCTCCTTTAACCAGCAGGTGAATGTGGACTTCTTCAGGTCAAGACTCTTAGGGCCGGATTGGACAATGGAAAGTGATGTTCGGAGCACACGTGGTGAATATCGACTGATCAAGTTTAGCCATTCCGCCATGGCCACACCTTTCAAGTAAAGAAAGAATTTGTTTAAGTACAACACATTCAATTGTGCAAAGTTGAATTCTAAAATTCAAAATGGCAGAATTCCTGTTGACTTTAGGTCATGATTAAAGTCAACAGGATTTTAAGATAAGTTTTAAGATACACATGCATGCCAGGTTTCGTATTTCTGAGTGAATCTCACAACAGGGTGATGACTCTCTGCATTTGAACCATCTCTAAAGGCGTAGTAGGTGGCCCCTCTTAGGTGCCTGAGTGGCAAATTGGGGTTCGGGGTCTAGCTCAAGGATCTTACGACAAGTACAGTGCCGAATCTTTCATTAGTACTCTATTCTCAGTGTTTCCATATTTTGTACATTCTCTAAAGCTTACAGACACGGATGAAACAGAATGGAGCTGTGTAGCCATAAAAAAACGACACGACAACAAAGAAAAAAGTTTAAAAAACAAAAACTCTCTGTTCACATGTTTGATGTATTAAATGACCTCACAGGTGATCAATGAGTACACAATTACACCTACATTTGTTGCTTATTATTTACTAGGTACGTTATCACAACTTCGTCTACTCTCACTATGTGAAAAATGTTGACTCTTTAGTGCTTAGGGAATGTCGAAAGTACAGCTGTCACAATCATGACATTTCAGGTAACCTTATTATTATTCTGATTAATAATATTTTGTCCTACCGATATAGTATCTAATATTATTTTATATGTAGACTTGGATATTTGTGGTTTCAGAAGTTGACTACAACCTTATTACTACAACATTAGCAAATTGGCTCCTTCAAGATATTGAGCTCTCCGATTCAGTCGGTACACATTTAGGTATAAAAGATAAGATGGTTTCATGAGGTATGATCATTTATAATCTTAATTAGCCAGAAAAACAGCAGAAAACAACCTGGAAATAATGACGAAATATAACTTTTCTATGCCGTCAAATCATTTTATAGAGATAACTGGAGATGATTATAATGATTCTGAAAGGATAATTGCCATTAATTCAATAATTGCAATCAGACGATTATGTAATAATTGTGACAGGCCTAGTCGTAGTTATTACGGTATTTTCTGGAGTTCAAAGTCCCGATGCAAAGTCCATAGCTTTCATACGTGCAAATTTTGGGGGGTTGTCAAAACAATAAAAAGTCTGAGCTTTGTAAGCTGATCTGACGTTATGGTGGTTGACTCCCACAGAGGCGTGTTCGATCTTGTGGTGGTTGTGTGTGTGCAATATTTTATTGCTTTTTGCCACTTTCCCGCGTGTTTTATTTTTGTTGTATGGGTTTAGGGCATATCTTGAGTCTTACTGGTTTGGATGAGGTTGACATGTATGCCTGCCATGTCAAAATTTATCCAACTCAACGTGAAGGGAGCCAAGAAGAATGTTTGCATTGATGGATAAACCGTTCAGAAGGGACATATGAAGGCTACAACCACACTGCCGGGCTTCATGCTATATTCCAATTTTTATTTGAATTGTATTTTTTCACATTACTCACAAAATGAGGCCTATAACAGACTCAAGTATGAACAGTTAGTAACACTAAACTGACATATGCAAAAGAACAAGAAGAAAGACATCAAACGCAGCATGCTGTCGATACAGCTGCAATACTGAAGCCACCAAAGTTAGTTTAGAGTTTCGAGTGAGAAGCGACTCCCGCCACCAAAGCTTTGTGACGAATGTCAATGGGAGATGAAATCAAGGTGGCATGTTTTCCGATCTGACGATTCAGGCTGACGTCGCATTGCAAAAAATCTGACTTGTGTCTGATTTAGGACCACATTTGGAAGTGGCCAATTTGGAACTGGAAAAGATCAGATTCCATATGGTTGGTGCTTTTCACACCACTATGAAAAAGTGGCCCAGGTGTGAGCAAAAAATCAGACCTGGGTCACATTCTTTCAGTTTGAATAAAGCTACAGATTGGGAATACGTGCGCCTTAGGTGAAACGTATACTAAGCTTAACAAGATGAACATGTAATATGGTGGAAAAAGGCTCAGTCATTATCTGTCTTTAAGCATAAATGAGCATTAAGCAGTGAAGCTATTGGGACACCTGGGAGCAACCTCCCACTGTGGCCCCCGCAAACTTCAGACCCCACCCTAGAAAGCCGTTCAACGTATTCCACAGATAACTGAAATACGTGAGCAGAAACATTTGACAGAGCAACAGCTTTCCCTCCAGCACTAACCAATGTGGCATTGAGTTATGGCTCGGCTAGTTGAGTCATGCACCACGTCTGTGGATAATGAGCACTGAAATGCTGAGAGAGGTAAATAGACAACGAGGAGGAGGAAGAAGCACAGAGAGCATGGGATGTTGTTTTGTTAATTTCTCATTGCACAGTTCAAATATTTCATTTCAATACCCATCTCAGTACAAAGTTATGTTATGTGAAACGTAGACTGACCCTATAATGTTTAGTTACCTTTCGGCAAGGAACCCTTTTCAACGTTTGCTCATTGACCAAAAGTGCAAGACAGTAGCAGCTTTCTCATAGTAACCCAGGGAACTGTTGGACTGAGAAAGCAAATAACCATGCTGAGTCATTCTCTCCTGGATAAATAAGAGACTCAAAAACAAGTTGGTTAACCTGAAGTGGTCACACTCATGACAGAGAAGGTTCCGGTCCTGTATTTAGACCATATATTTTCAGGTCTCTCATGACTTTACTTCAAAAATTAAAAAAAAGTATATACTTGGTGTCTTTAACCCACAAGCAGAATTCTTGTGTCCCTCTCTCTCTTTTTGTGTATTGTTGCTATTCTGCCATACAGTGTTGCTAATGCTATTTCACTCGCATTTTTTCCTGTAATTACTACTTTTGCAGTTTTTATCTCATGTCTTATCGTATTAGACTTCCTTTTTGGTTTCTTCTATTTTTGTGTGTGTCTAAAGTTAAATTGTGTCATCTCTTTAAACTCAAGTAATATATAACAAAGGCAAAACCGTGTAAACATAAAATACTTGTTTTTCAATGTGAATTCAATTTTAAGAAATCAAAGATTTTCCAACAAAAAAGTCAGGATTGCCTAATATGACCATAACACACTTTAATGACTGTCAGTTCATTAAAGTGAGGGGGAAAGTTTATTCTCACAAATGATATGTGATAATTAGTCCGCGTTTGGCACTTAGGAGAGATTGTGATTTAAGGGTATCTGCTATGGTGGTGGCTGATATCTCTGCTGAGACAGATGAATTATGATATTGATGGATCTGTGGTGGAGTAGGGAGGTGAAGAGTTTGAGGACCAGCAGCATGAAAGTACTAAATGGATGGAGAAACGTTGATTAAAAAGATGGCAGTAAGTTGATAGGCTACTGAAGATATGTCACAGCCCAGACCGTGAGACGGGTAATTGAGACTTGTCGGCATGTGTGTGAATGATAGAGAAGTATGAGCGATGATTGTGGCCCAGTGTGCAAGGGAATAGTCTTTTTAATTGTAATTTTGCCAGAGCTATTTACATTTTGGGAATATATTCTATGGATTGATGAGTCGAAAGTTGAACCGTTTGGCAGGCAGGGGTCTCATTACATCTGGCATAAATCAAACACAACAGTCCACAAAAAGATTCTTATACCTTTGGTCAAGCATGGTGGCAGTGATATGTTGTGGAGATGCATTGCTGCTGCAGGACCAGGACAACATTCAAAACTGATAGGAACATGAATTCAAACGGTTTCATTTTTTGGTGCTAAAGATTGCAAAACTAGCTATTGTGTTAAAGGGCGGTGAATACTTCTTCCACACTGGGGATCTAAATATTGGATAACGTTTTGCGTATTTAAGCAAGATTATCATTTGAAACTTGAACTCGGTGTGTACTCAAGTTGACTTTGTTTCAGGTTCATTTTTCTTTGAAGATCATACACAGTTTACTGTGAAATACACACAAAAAAGAAAGTCAAGCAGAAGGATTACGGGATACATTTTCATAACACTGAAAAATGGAACTCATTAACTATATTAAAAGTGTCATAGCAAGATCATCAATCAGGCTCTGCAGGGAGTTCAGACAACATTAACTATGTTGATGGTACATATATAAACCATAAATAACAACCCTTACATGTTCCTGTAGCTTTCAACCACAAAAACAAGGTAACACAAATTGCAATTATTATTGTAGTAATGTGCTCAAACCCATGGTAGGCATCACATTCATGTGTGGTTTATTTCAGGACAGATAAAAGTGTCAACAGATTCTGCTATCCAAGGTCTCATAGTCTTTCTGTTTATTTTAGGAGACACATTAGAAGAAGGAAAGAAACAACTAGGGCAAAGGTAGTATTTTAATTTCCTTAACAGTGCCTCTACTCCAACAGGATCCTGAAATACAACAAACAGATTATTGTATTCCAACAACTTGGCCGCAGCATTAAAGTAGTGTGTTCTTGACGCAGCTGTACTCGAAATATTAATTTAGGCTTGTACTGAATGTTAATTTAAAACACTGTGCCCTAGAAGGGCTTTTCTATAGTGAAGAGAATGAAGCAGAGAAACCGTAGAAGAAAAAGTGAATACATGGTACAGCAGAACATAAATTCAGAATGTTGCATAAGAAAATTGACTTGAATACTTGTTGCAGAGCTAGCTCTCTGGAAAATAGTGCAGTTTTCAACAGATTTCAAGTGATCAGGCAGAAAATTCCTTCATGGAAAAAGTGGTCTGAGTGAAGAGGATGTACTAAAGCGTGGAACTTAACCGTTACCACTGGAAGCTGCTGTGGTGGATCTACTGCTCCTCTGTAATCTTGCAGAGTATTTACAGAAAAGCGATGGAACAATAACCATTTGAATTTCAGAACAAGAGCTTTACATAATGAAAATCAACGAAGTTGATAAAATAAATTAAAATAGTCATGATTCATTTGCATAAAATCATGGCAGAGATGAAATTTATTATTGGTTTTGACAAAGATTTTCTAGGCATAATAGTAATGATGGATTTAATTACAGACTGGTAGGCGTTGAGTAGAGAAATGGTAAGTTAGATAAAATGTCTGAAAAAATATGTAAACAAGAGACCTTGTTTTACACACAAAAAAAAAGTAAAACAAGTCTGTCTAAAAATCTCCATGAAACGAGAGTATAAAATGATCCCCAACGCTTAATCTCTGTTATCTGATCAATGTGGTCCCTGTTAATTCTCACAACACGCCCAAGGTGTTATGGTAATGCAGTTATTATCACAGGTCAACTGATAATATAAATGTAAGGGTTCATCATTGCTCTCGACCCTTTATGCTTCAATCAGACAGAGAAGACAGAGAATTAATTTCAATTCAATTCAAATCACTTTATTTGTCCCCGCGGGGGCAATTAAAAGGCACATAGAGTAGCACAATACATCCAAACAGCATTCCTACAAGTACCCACACATAAATGACTCACATACCACAGCTCACAGGACAACAAATAGACATATTAGAAGATGCTTCATGACAAGCAGCATAGTCCGTTAAAGTGCTGAAAGTGCTAAAGTCCATTTGAAAATTGATTAAAGATATACATAAAGTAAAATCACTTTGCTTCATTCAACTTTGAATGAAGTAAAGATGAAGGCTTATAACAACAGATGATATGTGACATTAATTCCAGTAGAAAGTCTTTGGCATGCAGTGTCTTCAGAGATTGTGATCAAAGGGTCTCTGCCCTCAGCTGCAGCAGGAAAACCCCAAATGTGGAGTCTGGACCCTGGTGGTGGTGGCTGATGACTCTGCTGAAACTGAGCAGTGGCTGTGGCTCGAGTGTGCAAGGGCTTCGGTCCTCCTGACGCAACTTTCGATAGATCTTTGTATGTTTATTTGTTCTGGGCCCGAAATACTGTAGATTTTAACTCTGGTGTAACCCTGTAGGCTTTAAATCTATTAGGGAAACAAACAGACAATAGCTACAAATAAATACCTTTACTGTACTATATTATATACTGTACTTGCATTTACTGGTAACTTTTTTCTCTGCCTGCTCACATTCACTGCTCGCACAGCCAGTGATTTTCTTGTATCAAACTTTAAGTATATTTTACCTTTACTTTTTTCAGTATTGTTTCACTTATAAGCAGCTGCGTCGTCAAGGAAAAAACTGAACTGTGGAATGTAGTTTTGTAGAGATAACAGCAGTTCGTAATTTCTATTTGAAAATTGAAAGCCCTGCTTTCATTTTCTGGAAACACCAGTCTCCCCACATAGTTGATTGACAGCAGTCACAGTATTTCAATTTTCATACAATTTGAATCTGTCACACTTAATAAATGCACATGTAATGTTTATTTTACATATCTTACGAGACAGGCATCTACAATTTCATTTCTCAAACATAAAAAATGGTGCACAGGGATGGGGATATTGGGGGATAAAGGTGTCAGAATGTCTGCCTCTCTGTCATAATCAGTATCCCTTATATTCTTGCTTACAAACCATATTTATTTATATCTTTTCATAATTAGAATTTCCATGGAAACCATTGAAAAATTTGTATGCATTTACAACTGCACTAACTAACTTAGACCTTTGAGATTTGATCCAAATGTAAAGTGCATTATAAATGAAATGTATTATTATTATTATTATTAACTGGTACAATGAGTACTCTATGACCTGTACTACTCAACCTGCCTCCGATTGGCCTAGCAGGACAAGTCATGGTCTCACAATAGAAGAATTCGTAATGCGTCATTGCCTCCCCTTAGTAGATATTTTGAAAAAATAATAATAGATCCATACCATATTCCAGATAATCCTCAAAATCTTATCATCTGTTTCCCAACCTTGGCTCCATATTTTTGATTGAACTGTATTCTGTTCAGCACTTCATAGCATGCCATGTGATTCTGAGAGGTGTCTGTTCCGTCTTGTGAAAATAAATTATGTCAGAGCTCTTTTGGATTTCTTGGCGTGTGACATGTTGGAATCTGACCAGCATAGCAGTAGAAATCTTTCACGTGCTGATAGAGCAGAGGATATACAGACAGTTACTGTAAAATCCAGTGGTGCATAGATTGGGTTGTGGAGCTGCATGAGTCTCAAGGTGGAAGCATACATGCTTGGGCAGGTCCTCAACATGTTACTGCCGCACTGTATTAAAAAGCTCTGTAAAAAGTGTTCCATTGGGTAATGTATTACCCAGCCAAAGTATTTGAAACAACCGTAGAGCTCAGAGTCTCCAAAATAATCTAATCTTGCCGACTACATAAACCTGTCACACCGTTCTCATGAGGCCGTGGATTCCTGCCGTTGCATACTCCCCAGTATGAGTGAGGGTGTTGAATTTAAATCCCAAAAATATGGATGTTAACATTTTTGTACTCCAAATTCAATACGTCCTTGAATCATGTTTTGGTCACGACTCACCTGAGGACCAGATAATCGAGATAACTTTATCCATAACGACTCCTCGTGATAGACATTAATGATGCGTTATAGACTGTATTCTTGTGATCTAAGGAATCTATGTATCAAACACCTCAATTAAAGTTAAATACCTGACTCCCCACCGATCAGTTAGACCTGAGGAATCATCTCGAGTGAGAGGTGAAACGTCCATTTGCTTCGTATTTATCTATTTATGGTTTTCACTCCATAATTTCTCAATTATGATCTACCAGTCCGCTAAAGTCCAAATTTGGTGACTATGAATCGACTCAACTCCTACAGTATTTCTCTGGTTTGTCGGTTCCTGTGTAAGATACTTCAAAAAGCTATCACTGGATTACATACATTATAATTACCAAAAACCTTTATTGGGTCAAAGAAAATGGTTGATGGGGCCGTATTTAAGCTTTATTTGCACTATATAGATGATAAATGGAATCTGCACAGCAGATGCTTTCAGACAGCATATTTTCTCGATGATCACATGTCAGAAATGATCGCACAGCCCCTGAGAAACGTGCTTCTTGCATGGGACCTAACGGTGGAGAAAACCCACAAATGCTCTTTCAGTAGCAAAAAATGGAAAATGTTTTGCAATTTTTCTATACAGATCTGTCAGAATACTTTACAGTCAATGTAATAAAAAACAAACAAACAAAAACTCATTAATTGTCGTCAAAAATAAGTTTGAAATAATTGTGATTATGATTTGAAGTCCGACGGTCGTTAGTGTTGAAGGTTGAAGGAAGATACTGGAGGTTATTAATGAGAAGAGTGTGTGATCTAAGGAACTGAAAATGATGTGTAGGGCTTTTTCTTCTCTGAGGAGTTAAGGGTTAAGAGGCAAAGAAAGCTGTGATATTAAAGAATGGGAAAAATAGTGGCCATCATGTGGTTGCTTTATGTTGATTGACAAAGTCATCACGGACGCGCAGTGGATTAATAAGATGCGTTGCGTTGTTTTCTTCACATCAACATAGTATTCTGATGTTGTGATCTAGTCCGTCGTTTGACCTGGCCTCTGCTCACTTTCTGCAATACTTTCTCACTTCAGGAATGCACTCAGCAAGCACAGCTTTTGACTTGGAACCAATCTTACAGAGCAGATGATAAGTAATTATTCACTTCTGATTGACTCACTGCTGCTCCTGTTTATGACTTGCGCTACACCGTCAAAGCTTTAGGGGCCAAAGACCGGTAAACCTTCCTTCAAAGAGACGTATTGCTTTTTAAAAATTTTTTTGTTCCTCCAACCTCCACCTTGACAGATTTTGAAGAAGGGCTGGGAGGAGAAAGCTAGACTATAAGGCTAAGAGGTTATATGCTGTAGGGAAGAGACAGAAAACCCCAGCATTCACATGTGAAGGAACGCCGCTCCAGGGAGCTGGTTGTAAAATTTGCAATGTTTTAACTGTTGACGAGGATATTTTCTGAAGCTTAAAACAGGTTTGCAATCATAGAAGTATTTTCTTTATAGAATTTTTTGTATGAATCAGTGAAATCTCATCTTTGATGTTCTTAAGTGTTATAACGTTGTTTAATATTTGATTTATTGAACTGCAGGGACAGATCATACAGACACTCTCCACAGCAACACATGCCTCAAACATGTTTTGGCAGAAGAGGGGGTTAGAGGACATTTATACAACCAAGTTTTTTCATGAAATTGTAAACTTTTGGCCTTTCAATCACATGACAAGTCTTTGTGGAGTTTGAAAACGCTTGATTTTGAAAGAAACTTCCAGAGTGTTAAGTGGAAAATGCAGTTTGTGTGAATATAATGGTCCCATTGCCCTATAAAACCATTTTTCAGCAACAACCAAGTTTTCAGCCTAAAAGCTATGCACGGACAGAAAACAGAAACAATTGCAGCCTATGTTGTTGTTCTCAGGCTTGCGATGTGATTCTGTAGTTTTACAACCTACTTATCTGGCAAGCATTCTACACCTTTTTTTAAAAATCTTTATTGCAGCTCTACTTGCATGAGAATCGCTTTCACAATGTGCAGTGATACGACAAGACGACAAGACGAAACCTGAAACGACAAGACAACAAAATGAAAAGATGAAAGTACTTTAACTTAAATATCATAATAAAACCACTGGAAAAAAGTAACTTTTGCAACTCAAAAATGATGAGCACTTCAGGCCTAAATTGCTAGCAGGGCCAAACTGCCTCTTTCTTGTTAAGTTTCTTTAGCCCAGGTAACAACATTTGGCTGATCAGTCAGCAAATTTGTTTCATATGCACATATATCCAAAGTATTCAAGTGATATTTACTTGCATATCCATGGGTTAAAAATGGGTTATCCCATCCATCCATCCATCCATCCATCCATCCATCCATCTATCTATCTATCTATCTATCTATCTGTCTGTCTGTCTGTCTGTCTGTCTGTCTGTCTGTCTGTCTGTCTGTCTATCTATCTATCTATCTATCTATCTATCTATCTATCTATCTATCTATCTATCTATCTATCTATCTATCTATCTATCTATCTATCTATCTATCTATCCATCTATCCATCAATCTGTTAACCTCATCATCCAGTGGCAGTCAGAGGAAAATGAAAGTGTGTTGACAACGCTCAAGTCCTCTCCCTTTGTGCCCCGCATATTGTATAAAGTTCCCACCATACAGTGAGCACTCAACAGCGGCACGCTTTCTGATCTCATCTTTCAGCATCTAAAAAAATTTTCATTGTGATATTTCATCACTGTTTTTCACCTTTCATTAGAGTTCATGTTGACTGGACAGGTTGTGTAAATTAATAGAAAAGCCAGAATAGAATTGTTGGGTGCATCCTTCCAGGCTCAGGTTTACCTTTGATTATATGTCACATTATCTCCTCCCCTCTCTCACTAACCACTTAGTTTGAGTGTGTTTTTATATGCATGAATGCATTTTTTTCATGGGCCATCAGAGGGATAAAAAGTGTATGGTAGATTCCGGAGTTTGTATACTTTAAAGGATGCAATGACTTAAAAAGGTTAAAAAAAATATGTATGATGAAAACAACAAATTAAATTGCATCTTGTTTTGGATGTTGAATGCAATGCTTCAATGCAATGTTCAAATTTTGCTAATGGTTAAACTGGGTCATCATTTAAAGCAGGTCAAGAATACAAAGCCAGATTTACATAATATCATGTTGAAATAACAGCTTAAGCAACAGTTGCTGTTTGATCCTCAAGAAATACCTTTCCATTAACAGCAGTTCCAACATTAGCTCTATACAGCTCCTCACAAACTCATTACAACTTTCCTACTGTGCAGTAAATAAAGCTATTTATCCGGTCATGCTTGCCTGGATATGACATCTAGGTGGATAATTGATTGTACTCTCATTAGTAGTGTAGTGTTAAGGTTATATGAATGTGCGTGCATCTGTTTCACTTTGTTTGTTTGTATTGGAAAAATGTCAAGATCTTTATACGTCAGGTAGTTTTTGCATCCTGAATATATTTTGAATGTTTGTTTGCTTCATACGGAATATCAGTCTCCATGGCTTGGTGTTGATTCCAGTGTAAACACTTAACCGTAACCCATTGTTGTCCATTGGTGTTGTGGCTGCCTCACAAACACAGCCCTTAATCAAGGCGAGGGTGCAAACAGATGGCTATAACTAAAGTCTATATGACTTGGCTTTGGTACAGTAATATTTTGAAGCTGAGTGCATTTGTTTATTAGTGGGTCTTGAATGGGGAAAAATGGGAGATCTCACCTTATAGATCAGATAATGGTTGCTAGTGACCTCAACCCTACAGGTTGCAAGAATTCATTATATTATTAAGATGCATTTTTAAAAAATTGATAAAAACGTAGTAACAAGAATCAAATGTGATTCCTCTGTGTGAGAGCTGACATACATAACATCAGCCATAATATTGTAGCACATGCCTAATATTGTGTATGTCCTCTTTTAGCCCTCAAAACAAGCTCCTCAATCCACTGTGCATTCTGACAGGACTATCAGAACAAGCTTCATCTTTTTCAACAGTCTGTGCTCCAGTAGTTTTTCTGTGGTATCGGACAACACAGACTAGCCTGCGCACCCCACAAGTATCAAACAGCCCATGACTTTCTTACCAGTTTACCGATTTCGTCTCACTTCAGTCAAGTGCAGAATTGTCAAGTCATCATAGAATGGGTCATAGAAACTTCTCATGACATAATTGTTGCACCCGACGAATTCTTTTTATTACTGTATAGTTCAGCTTAGCTGAATCAAAATGTAAGGGGGACTACTTATCTACGTCATCTTTCTTTATTACAGTCTCGTACAACTCTCTGTAAAATAATGTAAACATGTTTTCTCTGCGGTGAACTTGTTTGCATTACAGTCTAGTCTAGTATTTACCTCCTACTGAAGAGAAGAATAAGTCAAATGGTGAGGGAATGAAAGGAAATATTTAGGTTTTCTCCTCCCAGCCCAAAAACATGCTGAATACATTTATTTTGTAGCTTGCTGTGCTTTCTGTATACACATGCAGTTGTTTTTATTAGTGTAATTACAACATAGAATGTATTCAGTAGAAACATTTAATACTGTTCACAAACATATTCGTTT
This sequence comes from Lophius piscatorius, assembly GCA_009660295.1. Taxonomy (NCBI): domain Eukaryota; kingdom Metazoa; phylum Chordata; class Actinopteri; order Lophiiformes; family Lophiidae; genus Lophius; species Lophius piscatorius. Next base: position 238,227 of record VRLP01000286.1, read on the forward strand.
TGTTTCCATTGCACACCATTATATTAGTTTCTCGTCCAAGTGGAAGTGTAGTGACAGCAGCCTATTGGTTGCTGCAGACCCACCCAGCATCTGGCAAACATTCTGCCCTGCAGCAGTTGTTGCAGGCACTCCCTAATGCACAGTCACTCTAAAAAAACAAAGTCTGTTTTCAATTCATTGTGCAAAGCCATATTAAAGTCCACTGAAATTATGCCATTAGCACCTTGGGTAACTGTATTGTGACTCGTTCCTGATTTCTTCTGTAATTGTTGGTAATCTCATTCCAAACTGTATTCCATCCTCAAATGAAATTTAACACAAAACAAAGGCAAACTTTGTCAATGCAAAATACAAAATTTAAATTAAAAGAGTACTTGCATTTAGTTATGTGTAAAGTATTCACACCAAAGCCTTATTACCTTCAACCCCGTTCAACCAAATCATCACTTACATAGACCATTCTCAGAAGCATGAAGTTGGTTTGTAGATATCACCAGTAGCAAACTATACCAAAATCAGAAGAAATTCCAGAAGAGATGAGGAAGAAGGTGAAATAGAAAGTAAATAAATCAGTGTGGGAAGACTTAGAGAGCTTTTTTAAGGTCTAAGAGCTCCACATATCCACAGTGAAACACTTGATCTACAATTGACAACACTTGTAATAATACTGAACCCGCACAGAGGTGGTTGAACTTCCAAAATTCCTTCAGGGGCATGGCAAAGGCTCCTTATGGAAATGGAACTGCAGGCGTATCTCTACTCAGTAAAGGTCAGGGTTCATTGCTCTAATATTCCAATGACATTGGGCAAAAACATCCACGCACAGCCACAGGGAACCAAAAAGAACATTAATGGTCATCTGAATTTTGCCTCAACACATCTTCATGACCTTCAGAGCTTTTTAGAGACTATTCTTTGGAATGATGAGTACAAAGTCCAAACAACAGTATACCCGCGGTCGAGCATTGAGGTGACATTGAAATGTTGTGGGGAAGCTTTGCTGCTTCAGGATCAGGGTCCCCTGTCACAATTATGGGAAATATGATTTCTGCCCTCTGGCAGAATGATCTGAGGGAGATTGACAGTTCGAATGCAACTGGGCCATGCAACAATACATCAATCCAAGCCGAGGAGTCGACCTCTGACTCAGGGTTTTCTATGTACATTTAGTAGTACATTTGTAAATTTGGGGCAGCCGTCTCCCAATCAGAAGATCGGAAGGTAGCCAGTTCAATTCCCGCCAAGGTTTATTTGTCATAGGGTCCTTGAGCAAGACCCTGAAACTCTAGCCCCCAGACACTTCAAGGGGCTGCCCACTGCTCCCTCAGGGATAGGGAGAAAGGGAAGAGAAATAATTTCACTATGTTGTACTGTGTGAGGCTGTATGTGATCAATAAAGTATTCCTTTTTCTAGTAGCGGCTACCCACCGCTACTATATTATTGACGCCTTATTATTTATAATTTTCTGAAATGTCATGTAGTCGCAATGAGATGATTCTGCGAGGGCTTTTAATTTGACGCGACAGTGACATTCATGATCAAGTAAGAATAGCCGAACTATATCGTGTAATAATATTAATAATAACCTAAGATCAACGTTAGCGAATTCAGTGGGGCTTAATTTAAATGCCGGGCGAAGTATGAAAGTCTAACAAAAGCCAATGCAGTAAATGTGCAATCAGTTTACTATGTTCACACGTTAAATATGTTTGGTATGTTGAAACACACGTAACTTCTTTTTAGCTTTAGATCATGCGCTGCCAGACTTTGAACTTTACCCGTCATTTAATTAAATTAGAGTCCAGTGAAAAATATTACCAAACGTAACCGTAACCAACCAGGCTGCCGGCTTTACCACTGACACACATATTGTGCCTCAGTGTAGTAGTTGTAAAAACGGTAATTGATATGAACCAGGCTGCAGTGTATATAAGTGTTGGTTGTTAGTAGAAGAAAGTATAACTACAAATAGTTGTAACTTAGACCGCCCCTCAACTATAGTTTAGATACAACAAAAGATACAACAGAGTTTAGTATGACATGCACACAACAACCAAAGCAGGGGATCCAATACTTTTCACAGCACTACTGTTTTCAACCCTCAGGGAAAATGATGTGTCTGAGCATGAACAGGGAACATTTGACCCATAGTGTGAGTGTGAGCCTCTACATTTCACTGCCCTGTAGTTTCCTGTTGGGCCACTTGAACTGGAACAAGCCAAGGCAAATCATGCTATCCCAGGCTGTTCCTGTTATGTACTGCAGCCAATTCCAATGCCTTTCTTGAATGTGGTCTGAGCCTCTCATATTAGAACAAGTTATCTTCCGTCAACTGTTTATAGTGACTCATTGTACCCCTCACATGCCCAACAAAATGAGTGCGTCAGTTGAATCATTGCCATCCCTTGTTTTAGTTTATCCAGTAGCCAGCCAGTACAGCTCTGCAGATTTGCCAGTTTCACTGAAATCAGTTTGTTTTATATGCCTGGTTATTTTTGGGCAATGAAAAACGAGTTAGTATTGAAAGCCTTTCCTTGGCACCAGCATGTTAATAATCTCTGGATTGGCTGAGAACATCTTGGGTTTACATTTGTGGAGGTCGGAGGGAGTTTGTTCACACCTAAGCTTGTGTTATGACTTAAATATCTATATCTACTTACGGTGGTGGGTGGTGCAGCACAGCGTGTGACGGATGGGTTCACAAATAAACTAGTCAAAAAAAAGTTTCCACTTACTCCATTTATTGAAAATGTATAACCACTATCTATCACTATCTTAAGCATACACTGAATTTATTTTATGTTTCAAAATAAATAACCGCTAATAAATGAATGTTAGAGTCACTGGGTCCAGATACGAAGTCGACAAAACATATCAAGCAGTGGATTCATCCGTGTTCTACGGTGACTCTGAAGTCCCTTGATAAAAAAAAAAAGAAGATCTTTTGCGCACAAGATAATTATCTCCTGTGCACAACTTATCTTGTGCGCACAGGATAAATTAGGCATTGCTAATGCGGGCCTGTTATTCAAAAACCACTATTGTATCTGCTTCTATCCTGCGTGAACAGGACAAATTTAACTGCAACCTCTGGCTGTACCCATTGGTCAGCCGGTCTATCAGATCTACTTGGGCAGGTCTTAATTTACCTGGGCGGCTGCCCAAGTAGAACTTATGTATGGAAAACACTAATATTGATACATGTAGTGTCTATTGTATAGAATTAATTAATGTCTTTCACTGTTACTATCAGTGCCGGTGAAACTAAGTATTGCACTGCTACTGTAAGTGCTAGTTAGGCTAAATCCTTTGCTTCTAAAACCACTGCTGCTGCAAGTGCTATTTTAGTTAAATCGTTCCTTGCTAATATCAGTTCTTATTTGGTCTATAATGCTATTATCAGTGCTAGTTTATTTAGTTAAGTCCTTCATTGCTACTGTCAGTGCTGGTTTAGCTAATCCTTTGCTATTACTATGCTATTATTCACCTTTTGCTAGCAGGCTAATTTATCCTGTGAATTTATCCTCCTCTAGGTTGATTTGATTTCTCATCATTACATCAAGTTTAATTTATAATCTGTTATTACCATTTCTTCTTGAGCTGACAACTAATTTGTAAACCAATCTATATTAGCATTGAACTAATTTTCAGCTGTTTACAGAAGTAATTTACACGTACTGATAACGCTGGTATTGAGAATGTAGCATCGTAACAATTCAACATTGCGTGGGTTTAAATGGACAGCCTAATTACGATTAGATTCGGAAAGACGTCTAATCGGAAAAAAAGTGCTTTTTCTTCTGGGCGCTTGTTGGACTGATGTCACTTCCCATGGTGTGACAGCAAACATTCTCAATTAAATTCTCATGAATTTTGCACTTAAAACAGTGGAGCCTTTGTTTGTAAGGGATCAAACAAGTCCGAACTGGTTTGTGCCTTCACTTAGACACAGCGCTGGAGGAACATTTCTTTTCTTTTTTTCTTACTGTAACTGTAGGTCCTGTAACTACTACTGTAACCTCTTTAACAAGACCAGGGATTACATTTCGGGGGGGCTTGGCGAGGATGCAAAGGTAGCAATTATCCACTCACAGTGAGTTCTCACTCTTGAAGTTTCCTGAACCTCAGATAGGATGACAGAGTCAAATATGGCCTGATTGTTGTGTTAAGGTCAAGTGAGCAGTGGACAGCAAGTAGGTTCTGAGTTCAAATCCCCCTCTGCCCGACCTTACTCTTTGGAGTTAGCCTTTTCTCCCTCTGTTTCCACGGGTTCTCTCCAGGTACTTCGGATTCCTCCCAAAGTCCAGAAACATGCAGTATAGGTGAATTGGTGAAATTACCAGTAGGTGTGAATGGCTTTTTGTCTCTATGTGTCGGCACTGTGATCTGGCAGCTTGTCCAGGGACAAGCTTCTCGGCCAATATTATCTGGGTAAAGCTCCAGTCGTCCCATGACCTTCAACAGGATATTAACTGATTTGAAATAACTTGGTTGGAAGATGGGTCTTGTGCCAAAGTGGACCACCATTTAAAAGTCTATCATTTTTAGTTTATCCTAATATAATACATTGATCTTGATGAAAAGAAATCTGTCATACGGGGGCGGCATTAGCTCAGTGGGTAGAGCGGCTGTCTCCCAAACGGAAGATTGGAAGGTAGCCGGTTCGAATTCTAGCAGGGTCTACTTTTCGTAGGGTCCTTGAGCAAGACCCTGAAACCCTCAGGGGGACTGCCCACTGCTCCCTCAGGGATGGGTCAAATGCAGAGAAATAATTTCACTATGTTGTACTGTGTATCGCTGTATGTGATCAATGAAGGAAACATTATTATTATAATTAGGAGGTTGGTATTCATAAGCGTGTGCCTTTTGGTGCGGAGCCAAGTTAAAATCCAGACCGGCCAGATTTTAATGCTTGGCTGTTCGACTAACCTCGTATTGTGCTTCCGTGGCTTTGAGTCTGATTTTAGGATAAGGCTTGATTGACTTGTCAGTATGATTTTTACTGAGTGTCAAACTCAGTGTCAAACTTATTTAAACTGGATTTATATATTCAAGAGAGCTATTTTAACTGACATACTTATGCTTAAAACATGGCCACTTGTCAAGATTAAATTAACTACGGAAATACTACGTGGAGGCAGAAAATTCAATGATTGCTCAGATACGTTCCTGATGTTTTTTTTGGCCCCAGAAGTCATTGATCTTAAAGGCATCAGGCCCGTTGAATAGACACTCGAGACAGTAAGAGTCTTGCTTTTCTTTTCTTAGTCATTTAGAGAACTCATTTCAGTAGACATCGCAGTTTGAGTCCTGTATTTAAAAGATGATGAAAAACTGTATTGCTGCCTTTAATAATTGGATGAGTTATGTTGGATGATGTGGAGTATAGATTTGTTTAAAAACTGATGCCAAACCATATTTCTGGCTTTACTTTATTTAATGATCCACTTTAAGGAGTAGGACGAGTATAATGTCTAATTTGTTTGAAAAGGGAAATTGAATATGAAAATCATAATATAAGAAACAAATTGAAAATAAGAAGGTCTTAATGGAGTTTTTCATTCAACATAAGAATGGTTGAATAAGAAAAAAACGATGGAGAGTTGAGTTGGTGTTTTGGCACAATGTATTGGCTTAAACTGGTTTAATTTCATAAAAAGCCTGAAGTTTTTTGGCTCATCTTTACATTGTGTCTCCCTATATTTTGTTGTATTGCAGTAGAGGTTATAGGTTCACCCATTTTTCTACTTCGACTGACGCGCTAAAGAGATGCTTTCTTTAAGTTGGATGCTACAATTCAATAATTTATTACAAAGCTTTGCATTGGTCTGCGTAAGTTAGCCCTATTTAAGTTGTAATAAAAACTCAACACTTGTTTTAAAGACTTCAAATGAAAAGCACACCAAGAACAAAAACCCTTCATTACTTAACACATTTTTTATTGTGACAGTGTGTCACATGCAATTGTTCTATGCATAGACATCTCATTGACTTAGAAGTTTAGCAAGAACAGCTAGAATCTCTCTCCTACCGTAGTTTCTTGAGTCGCAAAGAATATTATTTTATGAATTATGTTGATGTTAAACTTGAAAGAAAAAAAAATGGTAATCAAAAACATGATATATCACTGTTGATCTGATGTATTGTGGTGCCACCACATTCCCATTTATGGGCTCAAAGATAGTTGCTGCCGGGTTTATTTTGATATTTGGTGGTAAAATGTGGTATACAGCTCCTCTTCCATCTGGAAGATATATATACTGTTTCAACTGTGTAAATAGTGGGAAAGGTTTGGAGGGATTATTATGCCAAATATAGTGCAAATTGGCAGATTAATATCTTCACTAATGTCTGGGAGCTATTCTGTGCTGCATGTTTGAACATGACTAAACCAACTGAAAGACTAAAAAGAAGTTGGATGAGTGGTATAAATTAATATAAGTAGGATTCAAAAATGTTATAATACCAAGATTGCCTGCATTGAATAATGCCTTTAACACGTTATGTGAACATCCAAAAATATCACCCCCGATGATAAGATATGATATAAGATAAACTTTACTGTCACCAAAGGGAAATTTGTTTTGGGCTCTGTCCAACTACAGTTCCACACAAGGTACAACGCAGAAGACATGCAATACATTCACTGAAACCAAAATCCCATCTGCAGCACAAACACTTCCGGTTAAGTTAAACAGACTGCTCATAGATCACCTGGAGGGATGGATGGATTCTAACCCTCTTGAACTTCTTAGCAGTCTACTCCAGATGAGAAACTTCTGACCTCAACTTCACTTTTGAGCAGCCGTAACAGGCGATAATGCCGTATCTGATGATACCCTCCAGTACAGCCTTGTAGATCAGCAGCATGACCTCCTGCTACACTCCGTAGACCTTGAGTATGCGTAGAAAGTTCATACGCTGTTGGAGTTTGGAGCAGAGAGTTCCAACACCCAACCCCCAGCTGAGAGTGTTGTCAATGTGGAGCCCTAGATATTTATACGAGCAGACCTGGGTGATGGGGATGTTGTTAATGACCACAGGCCTGTTGTCACTCAGTCTTTGGATCAAACACCATGTCCTCAGTCTTCCCCACATTCAACACAAGATGGTTGTTGCTACACCACTGTACAAAATCCTCTATTTCAGAGCAATAGGCAGACGGCTGCTATCACTGTGTAATAGCTGTATCATCAGAGAATGATTCAGGTTCCAGGGTGGGTCCTTGTGCAGTCATACGTGTCAAATTTGAAGAGGACCGGGAAACTGACACTCGGGCTCGGGCTCAAGTGCTGATTGGCCGTGATTCTGAAGGGACACAGTTGACCCTGACCTGCTGGGTGCGGTGATAATCGCCTACAGACTCTCAATAGGGTGCTATGTTAAAAAAAGGAGAGTAACTGATTGATTTGAATGAACTCAACACAAGCCCTTTACTTAGATGTGCCTAGCTGACTGGCCTGAATAGGTCCACAGTTATCAGATTATTTGCATAACCTTGGTGTCAGTAGATAAGTAAGACCTAAAATAATTTAGTTGCAATACCAGTAACAGTACCTTTTACTACGTGTGAGCAATTTTTCTGTCCTCGTCTGATTTTTTTTTTTAGATAAAGAAGGCTTAATTTCGTTATATTTTTATTACATCATGAACAAACAGTCAGTGAATTTGCTCAGAAAGTCTTTGTTAACTCCTGCATTAAATTTATAGATAAAAGGCCGGGAAGTTCATGCTATTCTATACATCTTCTGTGGGATAAAAACAGGAGGACTTTCTTTTTGGCGCAGTTTCGATCACCAATGTATGTAAAAGTGCCAAAAATGGGACTTTGACCCCAGGGAGGGATTTTGGCTGCAAATAACCCCCTATATCCACTGGTGGGAGCTATATACACATACTACAACCTTCGGCCGTGCCAAAAATCCATTTTTATATTAAATTCTAGGATTGTGCAATAAGAACGTAGCAAAAACTAGGCGGATGCCTGATTGTGTGCCTGTCAGGAAGAACTTGTTAAGGTTTTTAGGATCCTAGAAGTTGATTTTACCAACTGATGTCATGCTAGCTATTTGGTTAGCATACCTCAATCAAGTAGCCTCCAACACATGCTTATGGATTTCTCTATGGTGGCCGACTGGGGAAAACATGCCACTACTTAAGAAAACACATGCAAGTAGACAAAACACATGCAAATTAAATAAGTATCTTCATTGATTTTACAACACATGTGCAGCATCTGGAGAACACTCTGCAAATACCACAATGCAACATATTTAAGAAAATGTGTTACACAAGTACTAGTTTCTTATATGAATTTGAACAGGGCATTTAAAAAGACAGTTGGGGGTCATTTTTGAGCTCATTCACTTTTGATAATTATATATTAATATTTCTTCTTAAATTACTCACAATACAGCTCAAATCTACAGCCGAGAGATGTTCAAAACACTTTCCACTGCATAAATGCATTATACCGTATACCGAGGAGGAGATTTTAACTATGGCTATTGAGAAAGTCCTGTTCATTAAGTAATAATAATAATAATAATACATTTAATTTATAGGATTTTTTGGGCATATTAAAGTGTGTCGGGGCTTAACAAATAGAGTTGTGTAGCTTGATACAAACAAAAAAAGGCTGAAAAGGTTCAAATCATTTTATAAAAGCATGCTTTACCAAAACATTAATCTAATCTAATTGAAATCTCTTTCTACACATTTAACTAAAAGTTTGGCTTTCGTGGTCATTATTGATTAAAAGTTTAATTTAGATATATTGCCAATGTATTCACGAAAATAGATATCAACCTGCTGTTTGGCAAGGCAAAATGAACACTTGATTGAAGAATGTCAATCAATCAATCAACATCAAGATTAATGGATGAATTGTTACCCTGTTGATGAAATGTTAATGTTGCAAAACTGTTATTTGATTATGATATTTCTATTAGGTCATTTAAATATATTGAGTTTTAAATAGCTCAGGAACGATCGGCCGGTCTTATCAAGCACAACTCTACACCTCAGAGGGTCAGATCAGGTGAGATCAGGTGAGGTGTGTGTTCATCTCACAGCCCAGGCTGCACAGAGAGTGTAAATACGGTGGAGTATTATGTGAGCACTAGGCGTCTGAATCTACTCGGTACAATCAGTTTGAGAGAACAAATAATCCAATGTGCACAAACTACAGAAGGTTGTTTAACTTGAATTTACAAAGTACAGTAATCCCTCAGTTAGACCACATGGCTTCTATCAGAAGGTTGTATCAGCACTAGTCAATCATCAGCTACTCAGCCTTTCCTCAGAGCCATTCATGTCAACAGTCTTCCTGTCATCTTTACTGGAAACCAGTCTACTTCTGCCCCCTTGAGGAGAAACACCAAATTGTCTCATGTCCTGTCCGTGGTGGGTGTGATCTGGGTGACACTCTACAAAACTGTTTTCGCAGATGCAACAGTATCTTAATGTATAGCTGTTTTGTGACAAACTCTTTTAATTTAATATTTTACCATGTGAATACTAACATTTGGATATGATGTACTTTAAAGAATTGATCACCTGACACTTGGAGGCTGCGACTACAGTCGTCCCAACAGTATACATTCTAGCTTCACCAAATCGTTCGTATACATCGACTATATTACGTTATTATGCTTTTGATATTCCGAATTTAACATTGATTTTATTTTGGGAGGTTTCCATAGTTTTGTATTGTTTTAGGTGACTTAGGGATGCTCTTCTTGTCTGGAGCACATCTTGCAAACTATACATTCTAGCATACGTTAAGCATAAAACGTAGTTGTGCTTTTGAATATTTAGATTTTTTTTAATCCAATCAAGTCTTACTTTTTGTCGTTCCCATTGAAATACGATTTTGGAACTTGGTTCTATGCTCCATAGCAGTTAATAAATAAACACAAATAAACACCGCACAGGGCTCACCAAAGGAATAACATGTCATAAACCGATGAATTTGTTGCGAAAGATTTCTAGGGAATATGTAATTACTAGATGATAGATGATCGTTTCATTAGATGGCCTGTTTTATTCCAACATTACTATCAAGATTACTCTTTATATTTATGTGTTTATTGTAAAGCATGTTGTAATCAGTAATGTAGTTAAGATACATAAAAATAAAACTTCATTCTTATTATATTGTTATGTTACTAAGAGGATTCTGCACTATCAGATTAGTTTTGGTTTGTTTGCATCTGACTGAAATCACCCCTTCATGCCTCACTTGCGCTCTAGAATCCTCGACGGCACTCTAATTGCTCCGCCTATGTGGTTTGCCGCCGGTTAGTGAATGCTGTCGGTCAAGTGTTCTTTCTTCTTTGTTTTTCCAAATCAGACAGACACAAGACAGAATGCGAAGCGTTACTGCTGTTAAGAACAATTTGCAGCAACATTTTAAATGACTGTATGAATTAGACAACAGGGGACCAGCCTATGAGGAAACAGGGAAAAATACTGCACAGTATATTCAACATAATAAATATTGGGCTTGCTATTAAATTTTTCATTCAGGAGATTAGCAAAATGCAGGTTTTGTGGACAATGACTCCCTGGATGGTCTGAAACTAGCAACTAACCAGTTGTCCTTCCTTAGAGCACTTTAGTAGGTACAACCCCACTAGACTTGCAGTTCCGAAGAATATCCAACCCAGCTGTCTAGCCATCACAGTTTCACGTTTGTCAAAGAGCAGGCATTTGAGCATTTTTCCCGCTTCAACTTTGAGGACTACATGTTCGCTTGCTACCTAATATATCCCACCCACTGAGGTGCCATTACAACAGCATAATCAATGTTATTCTTACGTCACCTGTAAATAGTTATAAGGTTATGGTCAATCTGTGTACATTTAAAGTTCAGTCATGTACTTATGGACCTCGAATACAAAAACCCATTATTGCCTTGTTGTCATTATATCTTAGATTTGTTATTGAAGATCCAGTCGACACTCAAACAGGCTCTCTATATTGTGAGGAGAAACACAAATCCAGTGATATAACATCCTCTCCCCCCTCTTGTTCCCCCATTTCCTGCCTTTTTCTAACAGGAGCATCGACCAGATGAGTATTTCCACTGAATCCGGTTTCCGGTCCGGATCGACATGGGACCCTCGTTTCGACTCCGCTTCCATGATCAGCTTTGACATGACTCATCCATACAGCCCCACGTCAAGCTCCAAAGTTTACAAGGTTTGCTTTTAACTAGTTTTAACTTTGTCAAAATGTAGAACGTGGGTGTGGGTGTGGATGTGCATGCATCTGCAAGTCTATGCAGCATAACAGTTTTTTTGGCTTCTATGAAGAATAACTCTGACTAACTGACTAAAATTTGTGCCTTTATCAAATCATTTTCTTGCGCAAGAATTTTAAGCATAATAAGCTTCATGCTTAATTTTTTTTCAATCCAAACACAATAATATTGTATTTATTGTATCAAAAATCAGACGTATCTTTAAAGTGATGACAAAAGCAAAAGAAAAAAGACCCAAAATAGATAATATTACTTGCACTTATCCTGGGAGGGGTAATTATTTTCCTGCTTTCTACTTTTACCAATTTTATCCAGTGCGTCATAAGTACATTTAGAGTAATGGTGATACCACTGTGAAATTACTATCATACATTCGACCAGCAACAATGGGTTAATTTCTGTCATTTGTTACTTTTTTGAGGGATGAAACTTTTCTTTTTTCTTTTTTGGTACTTGTATTGTAATTCCCATTCTATGCCACATTAAACTACAACTCAGATGCAAATATTCTGCCGTGCAAATACTGGTTTCAATCGATCAAGTTATCACAATCAACAGCTTTGATTTATCACAAATGTGAGGTACCGGTCTTAGACGGCTTGTGTGTGATGTCTTGGAAAAATGACTACTTGGCTTTAGGGAGCAGAATGCTTTTTAGTTTTGATATTTAAAAAAACAATTAGATGGATATGGATCCGTAGAAAGATACATATATAAATGCTATTATTGTCATAAAATGTCTATAACATTAATTATATTTGCGAGAGGACCTCGTGCGTGGGTATTTAGAGGTCGCAAAACTCAAATGAGTGATTATTTGAATTTTTTCTTCAAATTATTTCATAGTCAGATTATGTAAAAAAAATACAGACTGTATATTTATCTGTGTACATTCCCACTTCTTTAAGAGATATTATCATTTCCAAAGTTCAAATTGAGTTTATGGCCTATTACAGATTTCATCCTTAAGCACAGGAAGATATTGATAATATATATTGTTTTATAGACAGAGGACTGTTGATTAAGTGGTGAAACTGGACATCGCCCCCGATAAAGTCAGCTTCATGGGTGAAAAACCGTCTTTTGACTCGTTCCGGTGTTTCTGCAGGAGGGTTGACTGAGATTGTGCAGACTTGTTCCACTGTGTTGGTTTTCAGAATCGTCATGAGACACAGAGTGACAGCGTTGACAGATGAGGACGAATCATAAATCTGTTGCAGTATTTACTCGATGCTATAAAGAAAACAATTTGAGGTGTGTTAAAGTAATGTGTTAAACAATACAGTCGTCAGTTTTAAGATATTTTAGATCAATTGATGTGAAAAGTATAAAAGTTTAACTTCAAAATACCAAATAATATATTTGTGTTAGAAATATTAACTTTTTCTAAAGTTCTTATTGTAAAAGATTTAACCACATTCAGGTAAAAGATCCTCAGACAGTACTTTATTCATATCTATATCATTAACTAATGAACTCAAATTGTCTGTTGAATTGTTTTAGAATGGGGAGATTCTGCTATTTAATTTGATATGTTGTTTAAGTGGTCGTAAAAAATATGAGGCTCTTCAAAAATCCCAAGTCTCTGCCTAGGCTCTTCTGAACGTCATTCTTTGGTATGATTTTCTCCTCTATTTTGGTTATTGCTGATGGTAGCACACAGTCACTGTAAATTAAATGAACCATGGCTCAGTTTGATCAGGAATAAGACAACCTCCGCTTTTTTTTTTAAAACTGTTTTTATTGAACTCTTTTTCAAAGAATATCAAAAGAGCACAGAACAAAGATGCAGAACAAAAATAAATATATGATAATAATCTGACCATACATAATGGACACTGCTGCAGTGTTCTTAGCTTTTCCAGCCAGTCATATTCAGCTGTGGTTAGCACTGCCAAGTTTTGCTTAACCCGTGTCGGCTTAGCTTCAGTGAGTGGAGAATGGAAGCGTGCCTACTGTGAGTACTGGATGACTGACTCCTCTTCTTAACCACAAGAGGCTTACGGAACTTTTAGTTCTACTTTGTTTGCTGGACTGCACAACTTAATAAAGCCCTCGGTCATGGAGTCTCCATGACGGTTTTTACCCTCTGTATGAGTATATTTGACCTACACTTTAACCTGCTAGCTTAATGCAATATTTGCGACTTGTGCTGCCTTTGGGTGAAACAAGTGGCCAAAAACGAGAGAAAGACAAACAAACTATCAGCCAATCAGATCATGTTCTTTGGACTGAATTTTCTCGGATGCCCTCAGGCCGATGTTATAATGAGCCCATGAAGATTCTGCATCCTGCTATTGGTCTAAACAATATTCATGAAATAGATAAATGGGATAAATAAATTCTGAACCAAACTGAACTCGGCATCTGCTCCAATGGTAAACACCTTACTGCTGTATGTTTCCAAGACAGTATCCTCTACTCTTATCTCACCAAAGGAATAGAGCATACCTCCTATATCCATGCATTTGTTTGCACGTTTGTAGGGCGGATGTCCTCTCCAGATGACTCTTGGTTTATCGCAGTATTGATAACTTTTACAAAGAGAAGACTGATTCATCATTTGGGTCAGTATTTGCTTAGTATTTCCAGTAGTGAAAAATGCAAGGTGTGGCTGGAGAGTAGAGGGCTACGTTTGGTGTGCCTGCACACTCAAGTGACCAGATGACACAGCGCAAGTAAAAAAAAAAGCATGTGATTATTCCATTCCTGTAGCTTGTTTGCATTTTCTGAGGTGTACTGTATCTTATACTGTAGGTACCATGCTTACCGTTACGTTTCCTGGTGATTCTCCAAACAGCTGCTGAAAATCACCAATCGCCAATATCCTTCTGACTGTAGGGGACAGTAAATGCACACTAACAGCTGTCAAAGGTGATTACAATAGCATGTTAAAGGCCTTAGAATATTTGCTTCCCCTTTAAGATAGGATGCAGATAAACCCATGTGCTCTCAGTGTCCCTGATCTATAGGCTCCAACCTGTCAAACCTGCTCCCAGGGATATTTATGGCAGTGGCAGTCATTCACAGACATGGTGCTCATTAATGTTGGCGTGTTTATTAACAACATATCATGATTTTAAACTAAGACATATTTGGAGTGTGCCTCAAAAGGAAAAGCGTCTTTGGAGGTATATCACAAAAAATAAAAACTCATTAAGTCATTGTATTTACACATGTGCTTGCAGAGTGAAACAAATATTTGACCGTAATGAGGACAAACACTGCCGTTCCAGTGTGTAGCCTTACTATTATCCTCGGCTCAAAGAATGGAGCTGATAACTGAGCGAGACATAATCCACATAGTTATATTCCTCTCTCACCACCTACCTGACATTTGTCACTGCTGTGAGTAAATACAAGTCCAAAGCAGCTGCACTTCCCACCACTAGTGCAAAGCTAGTCGTTGGAAGCTTGGAATAGGAGGACGACAAGCAGCATTTATTTTCTCTTTTAATTCACCCCGGTGGATTGGTAAATCAAAAAAGCCTGGAGGTACAGTATGACTGCTTTGAATGCATTTTACAGTAAACACTATTTTCGATTGGATTGAGGCAATAAGTGAGGCTTATGGGTTTTTCCTCTATTTGGACATGAACTGGAAAACCCTCTTCATCTGCTGTTTGCTCAGTGAAAATATGGGACTGTTTGACAAGCTGAACTCCCTGTTCATAAAATTCCTGTTTTAACTCCCAGAGCAGTTAAGATAAATGCAGTATTTATCTTGTACTCCTACAGCAGGGGTTTGATGCACCTTTGACCCTTTTCTATCTGTAGTATCTGATACAAATGGAATGGTTCTTAAATAAAGGCAGAGCAGATAACAGATGTCCCATTCCTTTTCCCAGCTTTAGACGGAGGAAGGGTGGGGCTCGCTCCTGCAGGTCTTTCCACACCCTTTCAATTCGACCACAATCTGAATGTTTCCTGCTTGCTTGCCATGTGAATCATCCTTCACGCTACTTTATTTTCTTGCTGGAGCTGTGGTGCGAATAGCCATGCCCTCCAGTCAGACACTTAGTTCGGAGCTGGGACGTTTAACTGTAGACACACACCAGTCAGCTCAGCCGGTGCAGCTCGTCTACTTCAAAGAAAGGGCTGAGAATACTTTATGTGTTGCCTTACTAAAGAAGGAGGATCCTGACTTTCATATGTAACTTCATGTTCTCCCGTATGGTTTAATTGATACTTCTGAGATGTAAACCCTAATTCAACACCAAAGGGATTTAATCATTTCATTCCAGGAAGTGTAATGGTATGTCATTTTTCTGTTCCTTTCTACCTGTTTTTATTTTTATTTAATTATTTTTTACTATGCTTCCTGTTGTTTTACAAGGCATTTTTGATGTGAATGTTTTGTCATCGTGTTTTGTCTTTTGATTCTGTTTATGAGTACCAAAGCAGCACTGACATGTGATTTATAATAATGAACACAAACAAGTGGAAGTCAGCCTACCTTATGTTCATCAATAATATGGTTCAGAATGATTATTCTTAGTGGACGTAGAACATTCTTTTTGATCTCCATTATTATATTGTTTAGTTACTATTAGTGGAGGTGATAACTTTGACCTTAAACTTAGCATTAAAGGAGTTTCATATCTTTCTGGTTACTCATTTGTTATTACACCCAGCCTTATTTTTCCGTTTGCTTTTATTTGCACCACGGTGTTTATATTTAACCTGCCCACTTGGAGCTGTTTTGAATTATCTAAGTATTCTAAAACACTGAGCTATTTTTAGGCTGTTATTCTTTGCCTAAATATTTTGACATATGGATTTTGCATAGACTAGGAAGGAAGCCACTGACAGCTTTCTCACAGTCATTACCATATCCTTATGATAAGTACCTAATATAACTCACGTCAAGTGTTTTTTTACCGATATACATCCAAAGAAGTTTTTCTTTTTGAGGCACACCGATAGAACAGCGTTGAATAAATTAACTGTTAACAGGAGTGTAAATTACCAGCTCCGTCACAATACGATATTACATCGATTCATGGACAACGATACCATATTTGCTGATATCACAAAGTCAGCCACGATACGATTACGGTTTGATTCGATTCAGGGGCCTGCGATCGATTTCAGACAATATTATGTAACTATTTGACAAAATTGGTTGCATTTCACCTTAAGAAAGAAAAATTATGAAGCAATTTTGACAGGTTTGGACAATTTTATGCTGAAATGTATGTGTGTTTCACTGTAAAGCGACACATTTCTTATGTTTGGATACAAATGTATTTTTTCTTATCAGTTAACATATCAATATATATTTTTTTATTGACGAAGTTGTGTTATGTTAGAAATCAGCATCTTATTAACAAAGTCTTTTTTAAGTTTAACGGACAAATATATGATTTGTGAAATAGTTTATTGGTGCAACTCGTTTAGTGTTTCATTATGGTAGGCCTCTCAATTTTTACTACTTGAATCATGTATATGGTAATTTCAACTATATGCTGGCAATAAGCTAACTGACCAAGCACTAATTATTTTTCATGATTGTTGTGAAGCAGTTAACATTCAGACTGTACCTGGAAGCCTCATCTCAACAGGTTATCCGCCAAAGTCTACGCTAACGTTCAGGGAGAACAGATTATAAGGAAAAAATTAATATGCAGCTTCTGGCTGTTCCCATTGCTCAGCAGGTCTGTGTTCTGATAGGGAAGGGAGCCTCTGTATGGAAATACTGCAGGCTTGCTCCGGTAATAATTAGGCGTATCTTAAAAAAGTGGATATATATTGGTATTTGGACTTTCCATCGATTTGATTGGATCGTTGTTGATCAAACCGATATACCGATATGGATCGGTGTATCGATACCCCTGTAATTCCTACTATTGTTCATTTGCCTCATTTCTAAGTATCATCTATCTATCTGTAGGAAGGAATTACATTGGCATACAGTTTTATAAGTCACACGTTCATTTCGAGTTGTTAGCTTTGTGAACATGTAACCTAAGTGTATTTATTCACTTTTCTAAATGCAGTTCCTCAATGGGAACATCTTGTTGATCACACTTATTATTTCTAAATGATGGGCTTGCTATGCTAAGAGCTCTTTTTACACAGAATTCATCCGTCGGCACCTCTTCTCTGAGACTTTCTGGTGACACACATTTTTTAAATAGCGAGCCAGGGCTCTGTGAGCAGAAATGCTACACCAGCATCTCTTGTGATGTCTTTTATAGGCAATGCGATCTCTAAAAAATAGATTTATCATCATTTACTTTCATTGTCGCATGGCCGATCTATCGCTCTGCTTGGACGCTATGGAGTAGCTACAAACTGCTTTTAAGGTAGCTTTTGGTGAGCCGCGTATATAATTTGTCATCTGAATGACACAGCTGTTCCACCTTAGCGTCGCATCCCGTACATACAGATATCTGATTCAGGGCTGAGACTACCTCCGCTGCTGTCTCAGATCTGGAACAACTCAGACACCCCATTAGACCTCTTCTCTATCTATATAGAATGGTGGGATTACGGCTGCTCCTCATAAGAGCTAAATGGGTTAGTTCACCTTTCCTGCATTTTCCAGATAACTCTTGGTTAATTATGACTATTTTTCGTGATTTGCTTTCAGCTACAAATTTGTTGAATATTGCACCTTTTTCTCGGTGAGAGACACTTGTGATAGCTTAGCCACGATATTTATCTTCTGTCTTCTTCTTGTTTGTCCTCTTTCAGAATTCGGAGGACAAGAGGGGAGTTCTTAATCGCATCAGCCATTTCTTCAACTCCAGGAAAAAGAAGAGCAGTAGTCGGCAGCATTCTGATTCCTCCACTGATGCAAGCGCCCCAACATCCCCGACATCTTCTGAGTCTCCATTTTCACTCCAGTCTGGACAGGAGGATGACCTTAGCACTCCAACTCCATCTCGGAAATACGGCCAATCCGGAGCGAAGCATGATGAGATCCACGGCCAAAGTTCCAGTCAATCCTTTCTGGCAGCATCTGATGCAGACCTCGCGTTCGCAGATAGTAACAGCAGTGGCCGAAGTAGCGTGAGGGAAGTGCATGTGTGCAGGGTCAGCACAGCAGGCGGTGAAAGTAATTCTGGGAATGTGACTCCCACCAATGTGGACTTTGCTACCACCACTCACCCAAGTGCTAATGTGAGCTCCGAACTGAACTTTGCAAAGTCACTGGTAGAAGAAGCAAGCAAGAGGCTTTATGTCAGTTTGGAAAAAAGTAGCAGCAAGAATGCAGAGGGGTCCATTAAAGATAATGCTGTGAAACAGACATCACCAACATTAAAATCTCCATTCTCAAAGGTGGGGGAGGCCCCTAACTCACCCAACCTAACCTCTATAAGCTTAGCATCAAAGAAAGCATATGGGGAGGACCACTCTGGCCTAAAAGGAACAAGTTTAGGCTCTCAGTCTCCAGGCTTATCAATGGGAAACAAAGGAGCCAAGAGGACTCAAGTACTCTCTCCACCTGAGAACAAGGAAGTACACGGATCTGATTCTCAAATCCATCTCCACAAAGCAGTATGGGTGGAAACATACATGGGGGAGGAGGAGGAGGGCTTTAGAGCAGACTCACCACCAGTCCTGGCTATACATGTCACAGTGGTTCCTGAGGATAACTCAACCACTCAGGGCGCTGCAGACGGTCCCTCTACCCCTTCAGAGACTTTTCCTTTTAGTGGCACTATTCCAGAAACTGCCATCACCTTGGTACCAGCTGCAGGGGACGTCCAAACAGAGGGGCCTGACACTGGGAATGCAAAGCAAAGTTCACTTCCAGAGAAACGCAGATCGAGAGAAAATCGTGTCACACGCAAGACTGTGAATCTGCCTTCAAAACTTAAGGTTTTCACCGACAAAGTGCAGATCAGCGACAAGACAGATTTGGATGAAAATAATCCGGCAGGAGAGGGGTACAGTGGAGATCCAAGCTCAAAGACTTCTGACTCAACAGAAGTAAAACAGTGAGTATCTTTATATGTTGATGTCTGTGGTTACCGTTTTATAGTCTCTTTTATTCTGGGAAATACAGAAAGGAGGGGAGGTAAAGAATACTAAGCCTGAATGCAACCTGAGCTCTGTTCCTGTACTCTATTGTACAAGAGGAGAACAAAACAGGCTGAAGTGAAGCACTAAAATATTCATATAGACTGCACACAACCAAACAAAATGTATTTCTGTCACATAATGATTAAAAACACTACTTTAACATTAAAACTAATAATGATGAGCCACGCCAACTGTACTGTGTTTATCTAGGGTGTATTTTCACTCCCTGTTGAAGTGAGTCATTACAAAACTGCCTGCACACTTGTTTGATTTCGGGGTTTACATGGTTTCATGTACCTATAGATAGAAGGCATGGCATATATACCAATACTGATATCAAGTATAAACTCTCTTTTAAGATACCAAAAACTTTGCGGTATTAAAGTAGTCCCTCTTTTTTTTTTTTACTAGTGTGAATGGCATCGTGGAAAATTTGAGATTATTTCTATCACTAGTTTGAAATTTAAACCAAAACGATTTCCAGCTGATGGATGTTGGTCCACTGATATTTAACTAATGGTGGTTTTCTTCATGATCTAGTTTAGTAACTTGTAGATGTAACAAGATTGACACTTACACTTACACCCACACTTTCAGCTACAATTTGATCTTTGTTGTGAGATGATAGTATTGTTATATGTTATCTGTGAAAAAAGTGCACTTTAAATATTGAACAACACAACACTATTGACTGAAGATCAGGTTTTGTTGGGTAATGAAATAATTGCTTTTTGCTGCCCCACAGCATAACTCATTTTAAGACAAACACACGATTGGGTGCAAACATATTTATTGATTGAGAGTTGGATGGGAAACTAACAACGACACATGGATTGGTAGTGCATAATGTGTGCTATAGTAGTGCTTGTAGGCAGATTTAGTTAGACTTTTTAGTTAAGCAATGCTAGCTTTCATGTTTGCAGGTCTTTTTCTAAGCTAAATAATGTCTGAATCATCTAACAGAAGCTCCTCTGTTAACAGTGCCATGTGTGAAGGGTTAGGGCTATTTCTTTGCATAATGAATAGCATTTACAGTCATATTCATAACTGGGTTTTTATCAGTGTATAATCTGATAAGAATAAAGAGTTTTTTAAAATTAGTTTAGAAAACATCCTTTATTCCTGTAGAAAGGATGGGTCCCCTTTCACAGGTACCACAGGTACCACTTCCTGCTTAAAATCCACGAGTCTGTCGGATGATGAGGCTCTGCTTTAATTACTTAATATTTTTCGCAATACACATTATTATCCGAAAGCATATTTTCCCTAAAACATTGTTATTCTATGACCAGCAGTTCCGTGCAGGGGAACCACTTTACATCCCTTTCTCTTTGATGACAGAAGTTAATAGGACAATATGTTTTCCTTGTTATGTCAAAAGGCTTTGTGGTCTAGATGAAAGGCTCTTGTTGTCTGGATTTTGCCCGCAGGCCACCAATTGGTGACCCTCCCTTCACATTCGTTTCCATGACAATGACAAATAACTATGAGACCATAGTTATTTGTCCTGATCGCAGGACTAGTTCTGACTTTTGTCAGAAAAGTCAAGAGTTTTGTCAAGAGTAGTTGTATACCTTGGTACAATATACGAGAGGGGTCTTTTGTGTTTTGCCAATATTTTGTTAGTATATTATTGATATGAGAAGTTTCAGTCTGTGATTAACTTTCCAACGTCATCAAAGCGGACTACACCATCTCTCCCTCAAGTCGACTCAACAACAAATACATCCACATGTTCTGTTTTTTACCTCCATTCCAAACAATTTTAATTAGCTAATGTTTGACTGAATCGTCATTTTACCCGTGCCATGAAATGCACAAACAAACAAAAATGCAAAAACACTGTACAGGTTCAGGGTCGTGCTATAGGACCCAATGACATGTAGACTGCTAGGACCCGCCCATCCTCAGACGGGAGATGACAGCTACCATATCAACATTTTGGAGCATATATAAACTTTCATGGCAGTTTTCGTGTCGATCTTCATGTCATTTAGTTCACATTCATCTTTGCTGGCGGTTATGGTCCGACCACACCAGCACAAGTTGAGATTTTCCAGTATCAGGCGCAAATGGGGGTTTTTCGCACAGAATTACTACTTTCATTCATTGTTTCTTATTTAAAGGTTGTGATTATTATATTATAGGTTCTTTAAAGGATTTCTTTACATTATCAAGAAAGATTGCAACGTTTAGTACATTTAAAGGTAAATAGAACAGTGAAAATTACAGTATCGTTCAGCTTGGCTCTGTCACTGCTGCCCATATTAAAAAGTTATTTATTAAGTTATTCACCCAATTGAAGAGTGATTGAAGGTTAGTTCCAGCTGTGCATTACTTTAATAAGATTAACTGAGGCTTAACCAATTGTTTGGACTGACTGACAGAGGTACGTATTGTCGTGACATTTAAGGGAAAGATTGCTCCAAATGTCTGCTCTTTTTTGGTTTTGTATAAAATATTTTGGGTTCCTCTTGTGAGACATTTTTTTTCTTTCAGTAGGATGAAATTTTTTCAAACAAGATTTGTCAGTTTGTTAATACTTTGTTAGCTTAATAAAGTTTTTGTTTGACAAGTGTGTCAGGAAAGCTTTACCAAATCTGGTGGGTTTGTTTGTGATCATTGGGAGGAGGAGCTGACGCCCATTTCTTTGGGTCTGAGATGCTGCCGCTCTATACCAACATCTAGTCGCAATAGATGTTATATATATATATATCTGTCATTTAAAAAAAAAAATCTGTTCAGGTTTTTTCTTTCGATTCCATCTCATACTCTATCTCTCTCTGTCTCTCTTACAGACTTCCAAGTCTCCAAAACAATGATCTAGAACTCAAAGAAGCCAACCTTGAGCCATCTCCAATAACAGATGATACTGCAATTACTCCTGAATCCGTAGTTGGAGAGCAAGAATACTCGGAGACCTTTGGCTTTGATGATACCGCAGACTCAGACATGTCCCGTGCAAAGTCCCAAGCTGTGGGGTCTCGTGCAAAAGGCCTTGGGAATGAGCAGGCTACACCCTCCAGACGAGGGATTAAACCACCATCAGAAAGTTGCCGTACCACGGCATCAGCCGCAAAAGGCCCATCCTCAGTGGTGGCCAGTAAAGCCAAAAATGTGACAGCAACGGATAAGGCCAGTACACAGAACACAGATTCTGGTGATATGCTTCTGCAGAGGGAACTTAGAAATGATAAATCAGTTTCTATTTTACCAACTCTAAAAAACCAAAGCATCAGCGGTCCCCCGAGTGTATCTCCCAAGTCGAAAATTCCCATAAAGTCAGATGCTGAAGTGAAACCACCTGTCGCGTCAAATGAAACATCAGCAACTGATGCCTCTGAGTCATTGGTCTCTTCCAAACTGCAGAAACCACCCACAACCAAAAAAAGTGCAAAAACGACTCTCTCTGATACAAAACTTGGTAGACAACAAAGTTCTAAAGCAGCCAAGGGAGAGGAAGCTACGGCACGAGAGATTCCTCCCACAAAAACAACACAGAAGAAAGGAACAAAGGATAATGAGCTTGTAAACAGCATTGAGAAAGACCATAAGGTTAACATTCAAACAGAACACCCAGCTAACAGCGAGAGCATGGATGTCAAAAAACAAGGGCAAACCTACCTGGAGAATAATGTTTCCTTGGCGTCAAATACTCGGTTGCTTGTTTCATCTCTACCAAGAAGGAGGAGCAATGAGAAACCTGAAAAAGTCCAGAAGAAGAGTCCAGAACCACAAGAAGCGAGCCCTGGTGATATACCTAGTGCTGAGACACAAATCCAACCTACTGAGAGTCCTGATAAAGGTAAGACCCTAAGATCAACAAGTTGTAAGTTAGACCATCAGTCCTCATACACAGGCATTATAGCACTTTGTTCATATTTTAAAGGAATAGGTAGATATTTTGAGAAAAAATTTGCCTTTTGCTGAGTTTTAGAAAATTCATATCACCCTTATCAGCGCTTTAAGCATGTGTCGTGAACAGCTGATTAGCAAAATGAAGAATCCACCAGCATGGGCCATAAAAAGACTCCCAGTGCCTTTGGAGCTCACAAATTAACAGAATACCAACGGTGGCTTTCCAAATAGTTGTTCTGCACATTACCTCTGTGAAATCATAATGTATTGTTATTTTATGTTATTATTTTCGTTAATATTGA
The DNA here is from genome assembly GCA_009660295.1 of Lophius piscatorius. Classification (NCBI taxonomy): domain Eukaryota; kingdom Metazoa; phylum Chordata; class Actinopteri; order Lophiiformes; family Lophiidae; genus Lophius; species Lophius piscatorius. The sequence goes on from VRLP01000286.1 coordinate 261,688, forward strand.
ACTAATTTGGTAATTTCTTTTTCTCCAAGAGTTTGTTGGAATTTTTTTTTACCACACTTATGTCTGTCCTAAAATAATCTAATCAGAATCTATCTCCAACACCTGAATAACATGACTAATATAGGAGTTGAATCAGTTTTCTCATCTAACTCTGAACAATGAAGCAAAAGTGTAATCAGGAACTTTTTGTTTAGGGTATATGCATACTGTGCTTACTCAATGGAGGATTTATTTTAATGTAATAAAATGATGTATCTGTGTATCCCTATAGGAGGCATGCTGCCGACAACAACATCCAAAAACCTGTCTAAGCGAAGCGTTACTCAGAAAGACAGTAACATACCCACCATGACTGTCACTGCACCTCTCACTGAGGAAGATAAAACTATCTCGTCTAGCCTCTCCAAACAAATTGACAACATCAAACAATTCAAAAGTCCCCTTAGGGATTCAGACGATCTACCATCATCATCCTTTATAAGTAAACTTCCGACAAAAAGGCAGAAAAGCTCCAACGGTCTACAATCCAGAAAAAGTTCTCAACCTGAGAATTCTCCAAGCACATCTATACAGGAGGACTCAAATGAGTGCACCAACACAGGCGCAGCTGACAAACCACAGGAAACCATCGTAGCAGATCGAGTAAAGGATATTACACAGGAAGAACACAAAACAAAACTCACAGACAATCTGATCGGTAGTGAAACCGAAAAAGATAAAAAGAAATTAGTAGAGAGCTTAACTGGTCCGACAACTGAAGACATTTTGAAAATCCAACCAGTTCCAAACATTGATGATTTTATAAAAGAAAACATTGAAGAAAAAGTTTCACCGGTCACAAGCCCAGTAGTTGATGGATTGCCTAGCGATGAGTCTGTAAAGGCAAGCCCATCTCAGCCGCTAGTAAGTGATTTAAATAATGTTGAGATTGATAGCAAGGGAGGGCAACGTGTGACTGAACAGCAAACAAAAGTTGATTCTTCACCTGGGGATGTATCTCACACCGCACAAGGACAGGAAACACTTCTATCACCAAGGATTTGTCCAGAAGATTTGAAGGAGAAAGACATTTTTGGGACAATACAGCTAATAGGTAGCATAACAACTAATTCAACTTTTGGAAATCAAACTTCTGCAATGCCAGCTCAAGACACAATACCAGTCCATGAGAACAACACTGATGACTCAGTCACAGCTGCTTCAGTTGACAGCAGTCACTGCTACTCAATGAACCTCTCTGATCAGAAAGGTTTTAAATCGGATGGTGTTTCACAAAATACATATACGGTCACATCTAATGAATCAAATACCAGCATTAGTCTTCCTGCAAATTTGGCTCCAAAAGACCAGGATGTTGAGCCAAAAGATTCGCTTTCAAACACCTCCATTGCGGTTTTAGTTGATCCTAACCTGCCCTCTAAAGATCAGAACAAAGAGTTTGTGAATGATCAAATCACAAATATCATTCCTGAAAGCGATAGATTGCCGACATTCAGCAGAGATGTAGTAAAAGATTTTGAAGAAGAGGAGAAAAGTAAAGACACTGTTGGCAAGAAACCATTAGAAGCTTCTGACATCCAAACAGAGACTATATCTGTTTGTGAAACACCCAAGAATGTTGAAATTCAGCTGGACAAAGAGCCGCTTTTGCTGGCAAAACAGGAGAAAGACTCAAAACCAAATGAACGGCTGAATGATGACGCGTCAGATTGCGCTGATTCACAGAACAGTTATGAAAAGAATCTTAAGGGGATAACTATCGAGAATGAGGAAGAGAAAAACATTGCAAAAGTAGAGAAACCATCATATTTGTCATCAGAGGAGGAGACACTGATGGTAGCTAAAGATGCCGGAGAGGAGAGGAAGAAAGAGGAAGAGAAGGCAGAAAGTGCACTCCATGAAAATACAGCCAGTGTAGGCAAGACAACACAGGAATCTGGCATCCTCTTGATGGACCCTCCAGAAAGTGTCAGTACTGAAACAGATCAGGGCATGAAGACATCAACAGTTAAAAGTCAACAGGAAGTCATCAGAGTTGTAACCAAAGATGAGGATTTCAGCAACAATAAATCAAACCAGAAGGACACAAACACTGAAGTTTCAAATGAGAATCAAACTCCAGAACTTAAAGCCTTGTGTATTAAAACTGAGAGTACTAAAGACACTATAGAAGATAGAGACACAGGGGTATTTGGGAAGAATTTACCAAATAACATTTCAAATGAGGATGTTGACACTGAAATTAATATTCCGAAAGACCGGATGACATTAAATGCTAGAAGTCAAGTTGAGGTCATTAAAAGAAGTGAGGAAAATGCTGTTAAATCAGCAGATTCCAAATGTCCAGCTACTAACCCCGAACAGCTGACTGAGACAGAAAACTTTTCAGAGAAGATAGCAGAAAGCCAAGTTTTACAGATGAATACAACTCAAGAAATAAATGAAACTAAGAATGCTGAAGTAAATAAAGAAGACACTGAAACCAGGGATTTGTCAATTAACACTTTTGTGGAGGAAACTTCAGTCATTAATGGTGCAAGTGAAGTTAGTAATCAACAAAAGCAGAAGTCAATAACTGTTAAAGACCAAGAGGGACACATTGAAACGCCAGAGAAAAGTAAATCAGTAAAACACAAACTTCCAAATGCCGGCTTAGAACATGAAACAAAAGCTGCTGCAAAAGAATCTACTAGGACAGAAGAAACCAAATTACCAAAGGAATCAAGTGTCACCTCATCTGAAAATCTATTCAATAAGACTGATAAACAGGAACAGAAAAACCTCATCAAAGAGGATATTAATGGTGAAAATAAAATGACAAATCAGAATAAAGAACAGATTGTGGACTCAAAGATAGATGCTAAGCAAGAGTCACAAAAAGAGGAAAAGCCTGTAACCGATACAGGTACGGTACCTAGAGATACTGATGCTGCTTCGGAACTCGCTGAAGATAATGTGAAGGGGATTGAAACAACAAATTTACCCAATGAGATTTTAGATGATTCTGCTGACACCAAAGTTAGTAGCCACAAGGACCAGGATGACTTAGCAGCTAGAAACCAATATAAAGTCAAAAAAAGAATTGTGGATGATGCTTATACATCAGCAAAACAACTGTCTGAGGCAGTAGAAACTCCAGAGAAGACAACAAAGAGCCAAGTTTTACAAATGGATTCACCTCAAGAAATAACAAAAACCACAAATGATCAAGACGATAAAGAAGTGACTGAAACTAAGAGTTTGGTAAAGGAGGCTGCCGTTACTACTGGTACCAGGGAGGTTAGTATCACACAAAACCAAGAGTCTATCACTTTGAGTGAACAAGAAGAAGACATTACAAAACCACAGAAAAATGGAACAATAACGTCAAGTCTAATCCTAGAAAAGGAAACAAACACTCTTACTGAAGAATCTCCAAAGACCAATGAAGATACCAAAGTACCGGAAGAGTCAATCGTTTTGACAACTGAAAAAGCAACCACTAAAACTGGTGCGAAACACGATAAGCAAAACCTAATTAAAGAGGATGTTGCAAATGACATTACAAAACTAGAGAAAAACAAATCAACAACATTAAGTCCAACCCGAGATCAGGAAC